>JAODUP010000544.1:222500-230000 GCA_025642065.1 Paralvinella palmiformis | reverse complement strand
AGAAAGATTGCACCATCGAAAACAACACTGAAATCTGTGGAATAGGACACGTCGCCTTTTCCATGTTTCTGATCAAGCTATATTTAATCCTGTGTCTCATAAGCTATCAACCCGTGCTAGTTTCTGGTTAGGATAGCAATAATGATCCCATCAGTGATCATCGCATTAAGTGGCTATCACAGTTGTGTAGTGGCGGTTACTTAGCGCATTGTGCTTGCACCAATGAAGATGTGACCATTACGGCTGAATCAATAACAACAACTTAAACCTAATAACGAACATCCATTTCATACTTAATGTAACACTTCACTTCCCGAAATCACCAAACAATAGGCAAATCAACGTATCGCATTTACCAAACACTCTAAGTGCCTATATGTTCTAGAGGAGGACGCTGCCAAATTTAGATCGAGTACAGCGGGACGTATTCTGACGTTATACGTTATGTGCTCGTGACAAATTGAATTGTGCCATCCTTCCCGGCAAAGTGCCCATCAAAGTGGAGATGAAGCTTTGAATACATATACTGCCAGCTGATGGTAAGCATTATGACGACTGCCGTTTCTCATTACTACTTAAGGCTAAGATCATAAATCCATAGTCGGCATCTGTTCTGCTCCTTCCTTTTTCATTTCACTAGATATTTACGACTCTGGCTCCAATTGCAAAATGTCATTAGCGTAATGCCTTATTGCTGTGGCCAACTACGATAGACAGTAACACGTATTATCATTAGTATGAAGTATTATACACTATTTTCTGAGTGGCGAGGCTTAGTTGCAATAGGTTAGTCGTTTATGTGGATCAATTCTACCAAAGGTAATACAAATTAACGCATAGAGGAAAAAATATGTCATTTTGTTTGCATTATTTGTCAACGAACTGTGATTGGAACGGATTAGAGAAGGGTTTGTTCTCCATTTAACCAAATTAAAGCCAAATGATTCAGCATATTTTATAGCATTAAAAACAAAACTTGTTTGAAACGACTCAATTTACTCATATTTACCATAGAAAATTGTATTTCCCCCCGTTATGATACAAGTTCATAATGGTTTGGGAGACAGAGTATTTTTTCCACGATGATGAAATATTCATATTACAGAATTTTGTTTGTGATAAACTTATCCGAAACAGCCTTGAGCGCATTTGAATCATTATAATATTACATTATTATTATCAATGTTTTTGGATTGAGGAGTAGTAGTTCTGTGGTAATATTGCCGATTAGATTAGGAATTGTAAGTAAGAGAGCAAGGTCTTAAACCAATCCCCTTCATATTTTCAAATACTATGAACAATTCTTGAAATATATGTGAAAAATATTGCAACTGTGTATTGCCTGTTGAAATGTTCGTTAGAACATTTGACATGTATATTACTACTTAGCCAAATCCTAGCCAACGGTCTATGCTCAACTCGCCATGTCCTAGTGTCGTTTTGTTTAATTGGCATGGGAGATAAAGGTAAATAATCTATGATCCAGTACAGTGTTTTAATGCCTCTGTTTTTGTGGTATGTTTTAGCCATAAGTACGATGGTGTTTATGATGGTTCAGCAGTAACATTACCAGACATTCTTCAATAAGCACTAACATGACCTTGCTTGACATGACACAAATTATTAAAGATTATTATTTTCTCGTAATATGGCATACAATATACATTATTATATATTTATTATATTATTTGTCTTATTATATCACCACTGGAAGTATCATACCAGCAAAATGTTATGTAAATTAATCAACGTATTCTTGCTAATCTAATTGTTGTAGGAAGCGTGTTCCGGTTTGTACAACGTGACGCTGAAGAAATTACCCTTTTTTTTTGATCACCAATGTGGCTATGGGAGAAGGTTAGTTATCAGCAGAATTAGAGTCTACCTTAACCGATCTGCAACATGCCGGTGGTGGTTCTGCATCTTATATTGTACATAACTTCCAAGTGCCATGCAATCTCCATGGACTTCTGATGATATAGTCATTCCTGTATCCAAGATATGCTTAGCAGTATGACCTTTTATTAAAGTAAACCACTTATTCCATAAGAAATTGAAACACTACCAAATTTTACACTTTAGTAAAAAGCTGTCACTACCGCTTGACCATTTAGCCCGCTGCTATTAATAAAAGACTATTTAGTCTTAAACCGTTCAATATTGACTATCCTAAGATGTTTGTAATATTAATTTAACTTCCAAAATCAAGTAGATATTCCATATCTAGTACAGTCTCCTTTCTGCATCATTTTAACCTGTACAATGAGCAGTCAGCGTGGACAGTATAGTCTACATTGTCTAGTTTGTCGTTTAGAGCGCATGATTTTACTGTAAACACTTGAAAGCTTGCCCACCAGAAGTCTTAGCTGTCGTCGTTTGAGAGACTCAAAGGATAAATGAGGCAAAAGAACCCGGGAAGAACTCATTGGAAAAGGTATCGACTGGTTACTAGAAGATCGCGTAGGAGGTGTAACACTTAAAAACGATCGAGTACCCTAGTTGAATTAAAAGATGGTCCATTGCACACTTTCTGTCGATAGTAAGTGTTATTTAGCCTCCAGATAGGTCACGCGTATGATATATAATCGGGTGAGATGGGGGGGGGGGAGGAGGGGGCACTACATGAAGAGATCACCTGATCAGATCTCGTATTAGGGTTCTAATTAGAAGCTATTTTTAACATTGTGCTGTTACCTGCGCAGTATACAATCAAAAAGGGGGGGGGGGGGGTTTGTCTAGAAATATCGAAATTAAAATTATTATTATAATAAACAAACTAAGAAGACTAAATTTAAGTTGCTAAATTGCAATAAGAGTCGGCATTTATCAGTTGTATTATCGTTATTGTCATAGTTATTGTTGTCGTTATTGTTGTTGTTATTGTTATGGTTGCTATTTTGTATTGTTGTTGTTGTTCCTGTTGCTGTTATCGTTGTCATCATGGTCGTCGTGGTGTTATTTGTTGTTGATTTTTTATATTTTATTAATGCCGTAGACAATATTCCAATCAGTATTCGGTTATGATATTGTTACAATAGGGTTGAATATTTTATGAAGAGGGAAAAGCTAATTTCCAATTGAAACCCAAACATTTACATCAAAGAGGATCAATTCGAAAGAATATCAGAAGGGAAGAAAGATAATTTGAACGGAACCATTTTATTTCAAAGGATGATGTTCATTTTGACAAACAAAACAAAATATATTTGAGTACAGAAAGGTAATCCTTGAAGTTGCTCCGAGGAGACATATAAACTAAATCAAAATTATTCACAGGCGGCACATTCGGAAAATGAGATTTCTTTACGACTCTCCCGAATGAAATAAAGGATATTGTATGTCCATCACTAGAGAGTAATAAAGGTTAAATCTCAAGTTTTGGTGATATATTTTATTACTTAGATTACAAGGCCAGTCGAGTATTTAGCTATTCATAAATATTTTGGTAATCAAATCATAGTAGGATATTTTCGACATTACTGCATTTGAACCACCTTTCAGTTTTTGTTTGTTTCCGCCTTTTATTTAATTACTCTTGTTTAATGCTGCTTGTAATATAATACAAATTATGCGAATAAATACATTATCATGTGTAATTTAGTGATTAACTTTACAGATCGATCCGATATAATATTATAATGAGACGATATTAACAAAGAGCATGCACTAAAGGTAATGACGGACGTGAGTTCAATTGAAAAAGATATATTAAAGCCATAAACACCTCATAAAGCAGCACTGGATGAACCAAGAATGGAAAGGAAATATCTGAAAAAATAACAGCAGCAACTGGAGAAGGGTCGATATGAAATCCAGATTTACAGACGATTACCTGCTGAAAATCATCGGTGTTATTTCAGAAGTGAGTACAGAGTATCATGTTAGTTGTACCAAGTGTTAAAATGGCGCTTTCTTTGTACGTTTACAATTTGATCATGCTGTCTTCTATAATATATTACTAGTTTATGCTGTACTTAATGGCATCTCTTACTATCTTGAGAAATCAAGTTTAGGAGTTGTTTAGTAAAATTGAAAAGTAGACATGAGCATTACCCATTACTCACACACACACACACGCACACGCACACACACACACACACATACACACACACACACACACACACACGCACACGCACATATATATATATATTTTTTTTTTTTTGTTTGTTTGTTACTTTTGCTGTCAGCGATACCTTTCAATTCAGTGAAACTGTCTTTGATTGATCAAACACCTGTAGGCACTCTCTCCGTAATTAGTAATCGACAGTAATACTGTGCTGTAGGAAATATATTTGTATGTCTAGCACGCTAAAGTTGAATCGCCTGAAATGTTATTTTGATAGATCTACGGGTCTGTTTGTTATCCCGCCTAACCTAGTAGGCATTCTAAACTCGAACGACCATACATCAGCGTAATGGCTTTATGTTCCCGTTTTTCTAAAGAAACAAAGGTAATCATTCACAATGTAATGCCATGTATTATGTATTATTTCGAATTGTAACATTTGTAAGTTTTGTAACCCTATTACTTTACAATAATAACTATCCTGGGCAACTGGAGACGCCTAATATCTACCTAGAGGTTATAGATGCGAATCATGTGAGCACCACCAGACATTGTGTCAAATTATTTCCGGTAGGGCATACTTCAATATAGTTAAGTGATAAGCAGCCGGATGTGATGCCGCATAGCGTGCTAGTTAAATGAGTGAATGTTAATCGTCCTTACCCTAGCCTAAAATGTAACCCGAGATATGTGGCTGCTGGGGTACTCTATAGGGAACCCGTATGGCAAGCATAAAGCTGTTTATTAATTTATTATTAAGACTCGATAAAATAAAAAGGAACTTAACCAAGAGATTTGCAATGCAGTAGTATATGAACTGTCGTATGAGATTGAATGATATTTAGACACATACTATCACTTATTCTGTATAATCAGATAATATATATATATATATATATATATATATATATATATATATATATATATATATATATATATATATATATATAAGAATAAAATAGGATTTCGATCTGACTAGGCGCTTTGAGTATATCTTATTTTGTTCACACCTTTCATTTGATCTCGGGGCCATCCAAGGGACACTTCCATCTCACATCAGACTCCCTTTGATGAAGTACCAATCTAATTTAAACCTGGCTACATGATTCTGTTTAGGTGTATATTGCCATCTCACCTACTGAGTGGCGCGAATCTGGTTCAAAGTGATCTCAAAATAAGTATACCGTAACGCAGTTCGTTGGCTCCAGGCACCCTCCTTCTATAATGCTACAATGAATTTCCTTTAAACGTTTAACCGGCATTTGTAGTGTATAACCTATTCACTTGCTAGTCTCTTGCGGGTCACATCCTTTGAATATCTGTTAGTGCGAATTGATACACATCTATAGCACCCGGGTTCAAACTTCTGTCGTGCTATATCAGAAGGATGCTGTATGTTTTTCACTTGGACATAGTGCATGAGGAGGACGCTTGACCCAGTCAGCCAGCAGTAGGGACAACAATAGCTGTAAAAAGGTAATATTTATCCAGTCTTTGCATTATTTATGACATCGAATATATATTTAAATATACAATACTTTTCACACAGGACAGACAAGTTCGAGTGAAATTCCAAATGAATAAAACCGTATTATTTAATTCTATATTCTGAATACAAATCACCAACAGACGTTAAGCCAGTTTATTTATCATGCAGTATGTTGGTTATTCATAGAGAGACATATCGCTTCTGGTGTAGCAGTTTCTCGTACATATCATAAATACGATATTCACCTTCACACCTGTGAATAAATTGGTTTCCGCCATGTTTGGCTACCACAGACTTGGTATTAACAACCTGCAACTTAATCTAACAAGGGCAGTCTGATCCATTGTTATAACAGACCTTCATCGTGTCTTCTTTATCTTTACAGAGCAGCAAGCATTCAGTGAAATATGGCAAATCTATTTACCTATTACGTATATGTTGAAATTTATTTACATCGATGATACGGATGGAATACACCTTGTTGTAAGACGATATTGATGCAAACGTACTTTTACAAAGATATATTAAGTCAACAAGGCTTTTGATACAATAAATAACAATCTCTTATGTAAAGAATTATGCCATTACGGCATACGCGGTGTTGCCTTGGAGGGGTTGAGGAATGATCTAACAGAGAAAAAACAATATGTCTATTATAAATGTATTGAGTCAAAATTATTTCCCATAACTTGTGGTGTACTCCAGAGATCCGTATTGAGACCACTCCTCTTCATTTTACATTGACCTACCAGGATCCCTCCTGTGCACTACGTGTATACTATTTGCAGATGATTCAATAATTTATGTATCTGGTAAAAATATTACGGAATTATACATTAACTCGTTAATCAAGATACTGCATTATTAGCTGAGTGGTTTAAGGTGAATAAAGTATCTTTAAATATAAGCAAAACCAATCATGTACTCTTGTAAAAAAATAAGAATGTTAAGTCGGACACACATGTATTAAAATTAGATAATACAATTATTAATCGAGTTCAATGTGTCAATTTTTATGGACTACTAATAGATGAAACACTAAACTGGCATGAGTATATAGATAGTTATAGATCAAAAATATATCTGGTGGATTATATGACTTCAATAAAATTAAGTACACACAGTATGAGAACAGTATACCACAGCTTGATATATCCCTATTTAACATATGGGACCCTATTGTGAGGTTGTAGTCATTCAACGTAATTATGGAGATAAGAAATTTACAAAAAAGGCAATCAAGACCGTCTCAAAATCAAACTATGATGCTCATACCGAACCTTTAAGAAGCTACAGATTCTCAAGCTAAAGGGCATATGTACTTTTCAACTTTCAAAAATATTGTATTCATTCATTAATATCTTTTTACCAGATCCGCTAATGACCATGTTCACTCTAAATAGACCCTTTGATTCGCCCGAAACAAGATGCCCTCACCAGCCACACATACAATACAGAAAAACAACATTTTTATCAAATACATTTATTTACCCAGGACCTGAAATATGATACAAACTGCCATATACAAGTTGAGGTCGCAACATAACTTTAACATATCTGTGAATAAATTTCTTACGAACTCAAATTAACAAGGTCATTTATGAATTACATATGTTGGTATAATAAATATATTGAGCTATACATTATGTTATGCTTTCGTCATAATCAGCGCACTTAGACAGTGGACGTAGATGGATAAATATGTAACTTTTAGGCCACTGCGCCTCCTCGTATAATCAATTATGTTCTACATGTTTGGTCTTTATTTTGGAGGTTAGAGCTTTTTACTTGTCTGTTGGCCTGATGGTATATGCTTATAAATAATATTATGTGATAAACAATGTAATAATGCTACTGTATATATCATCGAATACAATTACTTACTTACTAAATATGAGAAGAAAATAATGTTCCAGTTCAGTTCCTTTATAAACACCTTAATTAA
>JAODUP010000544.1:167500-220000 GCA_025642065.1 Paralvinella palmiformis | reverse complement strand
GTTGTCCTTCTTGGACGGTTTTATGTGAATCCCTCGTCTCAGATGTCCCGCGCTCTCTGTCCCCTTCCCTTTCTACGTATGCCTCCTCGGGTTGCCTTGCCTTAGCGGCAGCCGTAAACCTGTCAACTTCTACTAGATTATATGCGTCAGCTCCGACCGTCGTTCTCACCAATCTTATGTTCCTGTTGGGGATCGGTTTGAAACATTGTTCTTCCGGTTTCAAATACACCCTTCGTACGTAACGACGCCTAACAACAACAAAACAACGACAACAATACAAACAACAACAACAACAACAATTTTAGACGTAGATGCGTACTTTGTCTTAGAAAGGCGTACAACGCGAACCGCTCATTCTGGCAAATATACGGCTTAGGAACTTCTTCGACCTCCAACATCTTCTACCAGGGAAGTATATTTTAAGGCTCCTCTGCCAGCGATTGGATCCATGGCACGTTCGTGGTCCAGAATAGTTCCTCGTCGTCCTCCCCTCCTGTTCGTCTTTGGAACCGACTAAGCTGAACATGGCCAATCATCCTCACACTGAAACTCAAACTCTCTAACTCCTAATCTCGCTTTTACCTATTTCCCTCCTTCTCTTGGTTCACTCACTCACTCACTCACTCACTCACTCACTCACTCACTCACTCACTCACTCACTCACTCACTCACTCACTCACTCACTCACTCACTCACTCACTCAATCAATCACTCACCCAGCTCGCTCACTCACTCACTCACTCACTCACTCACCCATTATTCACTCCTTCACTCACCCAGACATTCACTCACCCATTTATTCACTCACTCACAAACTCACCTACTGAGTCACTCACTCACTCATTCGCTTGCTAAGTCACCCAATCAATTGCTCATTCACCCACTCGCTTAGTCCGTATTCCGATTTGCAACATTCACCCAAAACACAAACAAATAACGAACTTCTCAGTTTATGAAGGATGTTGTATCGTTGCAGGTCAGGGCACACGCTAGCCGCAGAAATGTGTCGGCGTGGACGCTCACACATGCGGGCATATTTCTCAAGAACGCTCGCTAATAAATGGACGATAAAAGAGTACATGACGGATAGTCGCTGTCTTTTTGTCGTATTCAGCACAACACATGGCCATTGTATTTAGGCTGTATATGGAGATTGACGGGGTTCAGTGTTCAGCCGGTTGTGACGAACCTCTGCGATGGTAGATGCCCTGAAATACATGGCTGTGTGTAGCTGGGTGGCTTGCTTTAGAATGGTGGTCAATACATCGATGTACTTTATATTGATTTTGTGGCGTAGGGTGTGTCTTCTATTTAAGAATATTAGAAACGTTACAATAGGATTGTCTTAAGAAATCGTCTATTGTGAAACGAGGCCGCAAGAAATGCTTCCTATCCTGTTTATTAATTTATTAGACAATAGCCTAGCATCCCAACTAAATATCGTGCAAACAGTCGGTAAAAATATTGAAATCTTAGCATCAGAAGCATATATATATATATATATATATATATATTTTTATTATATATATATATATATATATATATATATATATATATATATATATAAGAGAAGAGAGAGAGAGAGAGAGAGATAAATGACACACGCGTACGCGCGCACAAAGCGAAAGCAGATATATGGTTAGCATGATAGTATTTTGATTATAATATATATATATATATATATATATATATATATATATATATATATATATAATTGGGTGATATTAGCATTGACACAATTTATGTGGTATTTATGTCTCACAGTGGGGAATAAATATTAACAATACGATAAAAACAGGATAAAAAAGTCATTTAGTACGACATCGTTTAATTATTTCAGGATCCTGTTCATGATTTGATTTGATTTGTCTGTCAATATTTCTGAATATAGAGTAACGATCACTGCACGAAGGAAACCAGTGGTATATAGAGTAACGATCAAAGAACCTAAAAATTCCCACATTTCAAAGTTAACTATATGCAATTATGTTTACCGGATATTGGTCAGCAATCGCCAAACCAATATGTGTGACTGCGTTCTGGTCAATATGTCATTTAATTGACTGTTTATAGAAAAAAGGTTCTATCTAATTTCACTAATGATATGATAGCTATAAGTTGCAGTAACACCACTCAAGGTCTGGTTATTCCTCTCTAAAGTCTGATTTCCGAATTTAATTATTACAGCTGCCATTGAGTGATCGCCCATCCGACTGCATTCTACACCTGTTTTATGGCGAACAAACAGCTGTTTAAAAAGAAAATCAATTCCGCTTAACCAGGTTATTAAGCAAACTAACAAAACAGTTGGCCGTTATGGCACAAAGTGTTAAATACGTACTAACGCACGGCCATTCTCCGTCGACAATGGCCGTGCGTTATTTAGGTCTACTGTTCCCAAACCAAACATCGGCCCCCATTAGGACGACCAGTAACAGAGCAAAGAAATATTGTTTGCTTTGGTTGCTTGACTTCCATAAATCTCCTTGGCGAAGACAAGAAGCTTACGGGAGTGTACAACGCTTGTAGGTCCGCGGGGAGACATAACCTCTGGACATACCTAATGCGGGAACGGCCAGGCCTAGATACCGTATTACCCGACTCATTTCTGGCAATAGGACGGAATCCATGTTAAACGGAGCATTGTATATACCAATTACGCCGAGTATATTGTTCCTGTTAATGATAATGAAATACAAAAATTCGACATAAAACTTGGGTTAATTACTCTACAGGTTTCCATTTTTGTCGTTTCTGCTGTTTTGAGCAATCTCCAGGTTAATTTTCAGATTTGCTATTAGTTTGATTGTTGACCTGAGATACTCGTAACTAGATAGCGTGGCCATTTTTCCCTTTACTAATCTACATTAACATTGGTAGGGCACCTCCGTGGCCCAACTGGTAGCGCCGTTGGCCACAGAGCTATAGCGCCTCAGTTCAAACCGCCGCTGGGCTATGTCAGAATGTTGTTTCATATTTCACTTCTCCTCATTACCTTTGGAGGTAGCTCGGCCCATTTAGCCTACCTTGTGCACAAAAGCAGGGCCGTAAACCGGGGGAGCAACAGTTACATTTACATTAGCATTGGTATCATGGTCAGCTTTATAAGAGTATATGAGTAATATTAATTTCTGATGTTGCTAATAAATCTGGAGAGAATGGACCACTCTAAGAATAATGAATTGAAATTACCTAATTTGCCTCACTCGTAGAACCTGACAAAGCATTCTTCAGTTCTATAAGCGGATTAACTAATGATGGCACACTGTTTCTTGCCTCCACGAAAACACCGTTGTGTACCGTGGTAAAGATTGTTGTTGACATATACCAGTGGCATCTTTATACGTTGTTTGTCTAGTTAGTGCTCGCACTGGAAGTTTTAAAACAAATAACGTCCATAAATTGTAGGTAAGATGATGAATTGGTTAGACCCATAGTCGAGTGTGAGTGTGTGCGTACTTAAATATATATATATATATATATATATATATATATATATATATATATATATATATATATATATATATACGTGTGTGTGTGTGTGTGTGCGTGTGTGTGTGTGTGTGTGTGTGTCGTGCGTGTGTGCGTGCGTGCGTGCGTGCGTGTGCGTGTGTTCGTTCATTTTTGCATGCGTTTGTTAATGTGTTAGACACATAACTAAACATAGACACAACGTTTTAAAGCATTAGAATGAAAGTGCAATCAGTAAACATTCAAGAACTACTGGTCCTTGAGGTACTTCATCTGCAGTTCTTTAAGTATCATATACAGTTATCAACATATGATGCCATTCCTCCGTTCATTAACCTTATACAAAATGTTTACAACAGCTGATGTACACTCGTCTTACGTTGTACCAGGTCTCGTCACGACCAGTCATATCAGTTGTGGCATCAGCATCATCCAGTCAGCCTCGGAACAACAGCATCCCTGGTTCGCATCTACCAGGTTTGTTACTCGATACACCGCTGGAAATCTCCGGCGAAAGCCAGCCAATACTCCCCACTCCGCCATCAGGTACCCGTCCATCACAAATACTGATCTGTTTATCATCACGTCTAATGGTTGAATATTGATTACTGTAATGCTTCCACGACCACTCGTGGTAAGCTCGCTTCCATGTTAACACCATTTAATCGCAGACTGATTGCGGCCAGAGTCATAAGTCTGCAACAAACTGGCTTCGTCGTTGTAATTTGATGGGTTCATTTAAAGGGGGAATCTATTGATCGTGTGTTGTGCTGCTAAGGAAGCCGCGGCGCTGAATGTCTACGGCAACAGCATGACGCGACGTCGAAGATACCAGTAGCATCTACTCTGTATACCTCTAGTATTTGAACAGTGGCGAGTGGCTCGCGAGTATACGCATGGATACTAGTTTATAACCTGTGGCGTGCTAATCCTCAATTTCTCAGCGGGTGGTATAGTCGACAGGGTGAGCCACCTGTTTGTTTGTAGGTTTTATCGTGCGTGTCTCTGTGAGTTAGCTGTTTCAGCAAGCGTAAATTAGTTGCTAAGAATGTGTATGCGGTGTAGGACCCAAATGCACGCAAAAACACATGGGTACATAAGCACGCACGCACACGCACCTACCCACCCACACACACACAAACACACACAAATATATATATATATATATATATATATATATATATATAGAGAGAGAGAGAGAGAGAGACATAACACACACCATATATATATATATATATATATATATATATATATATATATACATATTAACAAACATATATTAACTCCCCCGTTATCTCTCTATATCTCACTGTGGGGGAAGGGTTCTTATGGCTGCTTGTCTCTCTCTGTACGACGTCTGCTTGTGTGTGTCTTGTTTGTGTGTGACTCTATGTTATTTATCTGTCTTCACCATATGTCTGTCTGTCCATCTATCTCTCCGTCTCTCTCTCTCTCGCTCTCTCTCTCTCTCTCTCTCTCTCTCTCTCTCTCTCTCTCTAAGTCGGTGCATGTGCCTGGCTATCGCCCTACCGTCTTGGAGTCTACTTTTTACATACACCGGGTTTCGCATTGATTGGTGTTTTATTACGCACATCAAGGAGATAACTGAGCCGTATTAATGTTAAGCAAGAACTCTAGAAAGAGTCTAATGCATTCAAATCGATGATTTACTGCCAGTTCATAAGGTTTATATATTATTTGGCTTGTCATCGCCCAGTTAATAATAGTCCATAAACATCAATATGTATTTGTTAAAGAAGGCACTTACGATGATCTATATAATCCTTTTACTGTTTACTGAATCTGTTTATCTCTTAGTTGTATCTCGAATCTAAATTATATTAATGCCATGAATAATTTCAATGGCATCAGATATATTTACTGGATCATCAGTTTTATAGTATTTTCTTTTGCGTTTAATGCTCGGTGAAGCATGCAGATACATTTGCCGCATGCCACAACGTCTACAATTAGTAGTCAAACTAAAGCGTAATCAGGGATTAATTCAAAGCAGAGAAGACACAACTCATGTACAAATAAATGATGCTTGCGTACGTCATCTAGTTGCGACCAATCGCGCATGCGTACTTGCTTGGTTACCTATATATATGTGTTATTTAGATTATATAATTGCAAATCAAGACATATATTTTTTCTGTTTATGTAGTCACGCCTCTATTTCTGCAGGCTTATTTGTTTGTAGTGCTCGTATGATTGGTTATAAGTCTATTTTTTCAATCTATCAATCTATCAGTGGGTGCCTTTCCAATATATGTGAGGTGATGGGGTAGTTGTCTTGAGGAATTAGCGCTGAGCGTGCATACATATGAGCTGTTGCCCATGCACGAACGTGCATAAAGGTACAGCTGTTATTTCTTACCAACTCTCTGCCATGTGGCATGCTTAGTATTAACAATGGTAGTCAGCCAGGCAAAAACTTGGTTTCCATTTAAGAACACTCTGTCAGCTGTAAATTGTACGAGACTTATTTAATTTTCTTGTCGTCTATACTCCACAAATATTTACGACTTTCCTCCGTGACATTCGGTTACCACGGGCTTACACAGTTTGACCTTCGTTTGCCCACTAAAGGAAAACTGAACCACAGGGATACAGGTACATACTGCCTATATAGTCCCATATCACGATAATATTGTTGTGTGTGTAGAGAGTAGATCATACAATGATTGGATCTTGATCTGTTTATATCCGCTTAAAAAACGATCAATGCGTTAATTCTTATGCAGATTAATTCGTCACGGACACATCAGGCATACACAAGCGTATGTGTGCGTGTGTATCTGTGTATCATTGCGTGCGTGTATTGATGTTCGGCGAGCAGCGTGTGTGCTTCTACATATGTATGTGTATATTATGTGTGTATATGTATGCGTGCTCGTGTATGTGTTTATATATATATATATGTGTGCGTGTGTGTGTGTGTGTGTTTGTGTGTGTGTTTCGGTGTTTGTGTTTACGTGCGCTCACGCTGCTGTGTGTGTCTGTGAAATGCGAAATGTTGCAGTTTTAGAACAACTTATGTCCTAATTGGAATGAATGCCATCCTAATGCAATTAGGCGAAGTGAAAGATAATACACCATTCAGACTTATCCACGCTAGAATTTGAGCTCAGATAACAGCTATATGGAGGCACCTCTATATATATCTTTGTAGTGTGTTAAACGTAATCTGGTTCCGTGTCTTTGAGTTCCATTCGGATATTTTCTGTCATTCAACGCATCTTCAGTCTGATGTCATTCACGAAACAAGCCATCATGGAAAATATTACCTTATCGCAAAAGAATCATGTCGCCAGTTTCTTGGTCATCCACATCAATTCTCCCGAATTCCTCCGCATCTGTATCCATCCATCCAACAACTACATCTCGCGGTAGTGGATTACTCGAGGCAATGCATAAGTAATAGTATGACATTAAGGCATCATTACTATCTCCGGGGGAGGATTCATGGGACGGTCATCATTTCCACGCTCCGACTCCATCTGGATGATTAGCCAATTTGCTGACATCCTAACGGACAATTGGTTCGTGAAAGCAAACCGGCTCATGTATTTAATATCAATAACAGCATCAGCTAGACGACGTGTAGAAGAAAAAATTCCCCATCAAAATGGTATGGTAATACTCTGATATAAATGTAAATGTTCTTAGAAGCCAGTAGCCGTGGATTCTCCCGGATTATCGCGGCGTGCCGAGCCACAGTTCGACCGACGGCATTCAGTAAATGCCTTCGCCAGTTCGGCAGTCATCATTAGGATCGCTTTGAAAGCGTATTCCTCTGAAAAATTAAAACCTTTGAACCAAAAGATTATAGTTGATGTGGGCGCTGTAGGTTTTGTCCGAATGACGTTTGGAATAGTAGACGGTGCCACTCCAACGACGGCCATATGACAAAACGAGACCCGCTAGTCAAACGGAATTTGAAACATAGAAAGAAAGTTGTTATAGCATCTCGTTTCAGTCGAACATCGGATGTTCACGAGCATTATGGACTCGTTCGGGCTTTGCTATGAGAAACAAAGGTATTGGTAGGCCCCGAATGTGGCGATTGGCCTTCGTTGTGGGGTTTTCTCTGTAGAAGCCGGATAACATCATAACGACTGAGCCTGGTAATCGTTACGGCAAATAAAAGGCATTCCCTTGAACATCGATTAATGCCGGAGGTTTAAATGCCCAAGATTAAGCTGCTTAGGCCATAACAACTTTAGCATTGTAATAAGCGGAACGTCGCTAAGATGCTCCTAAGCTGTAGGCGAACTTGTTAACGTTCTGATGTCTCCGACGTGGAAGTCTTTCGGGAGAAAGCCCAGATAGGGGATTAGTCGACGTTCGTGGCCACCGGGCAGTTCCTTATCCCACAGAAAATGAACCGTGCATCATCCATCTTATGAGACTGGGTATGTGGATGCGGATGAGATATACCAGCGCCGAAATTTGGACAAGTATAAGGCGAGCGGAGTTTATGCGTTGAACCCGTTTTGGGCTTAGCTGCATGGACCTTTCTTGACTGGAAAAGGATGCGAAGTTCTGTTAAAGAAACGGTTTCTTGTTGGAAAATTCACTAGTCACAACAACTGAGGTTTCTCCACCCGCCGACAAACCTCGTCGTTCTCCCACTGCGGACACTAGTACGATCCATTACGCCGACAGGCCGACTTGTGCCCGGATCAATTGCTTCGCCGCACGCTCAGTTAATGCGTCAGTTAGCCGCTGGAGACTACGCCGGAAGTGTTGAGGCCGTAGTCGAGCTGGGAGCCGCGCCGTATCGGACGAAGTAACGGAGTCGGCCGCCAGTTCAGTCCGGGAGTTGCCCGTGCCCTGCCGCAGTTAGGGAGAACATATCCGCCGCCGCGACACGGAAGGCTCCCCGATCGGCGGTCGTTACTCAGCACCGAGTAGGCCTCTGTCAGGTCGATGCAGGTGTTCTGATGCGAAACAATTTGTTCGCCGTGTTATTGTCCTCTCGCGTTACTCTAATGGCCGCTGCTGCGGGAAGGCGGACAAAAGGACAACGGCGATGGATTTAACTCGACGCGTACTCGCGCGCCATAACGTGACGTGATCGCCGATTGCGTGCCCTATTCCATTACGTGCTGGTTTGTCAGCGTGCGTTAACCTCGTGCTATCGTAAAGAAATTGATCTCAAGTGGACCTCACTCGTGTGTGAAGAAGTGGAGCTGCGTTGCGGCCGATTTGTATCATTGGTTTCAACCGCTAGTTCATTGGGCCCGGATTTAGCATGCCTTAAAAGTTGGACACCAGTAGTCGTTTCCCGGATCACTATATGGATCTGGCGCAAAACGGATCTTTCTAACGGACTCCGATAGTTTCTCAGCACGGTTAGAACAACGCAGGTTCTAAGTATACAAAATCGAAAGAAAACTAAATAAGCCAGAATTTACAAAATTTACAAAGATCTCAAATCAACAAGGAATTACTCCGGCAAAACAACAGACCATTGCACCGGAGTATATAGCAGAGCTCAAACAGCATTATTAACATGCCGCTCAGAGGTGATTAATTAAAACGTACTTCAAGGTAATTACGATGAAGAACTTAGCCGCCAGAAAAGGTGACTATTTTGGTCCACTGAGAACAACCCATACGTCGGTGATGATGCATCAGCATTCAACGTAATCGCATACGGAATCTCCATTATTGGGATCAGAGCGCCCGAGGCAAGTGGGCAACAACTACCGCGACGAGGGACTCGGAGATATGGATTTAAATGCGAATTGCCGCTGCCCGGTAGAAGGTTAGCTGCTCTATCAAGTATATGCGCGTGTGTGTGTATATATATATATATATATATACATCTTCGTATGCATGCAGGCAATGGCTAGCCAAACGGAATGAGGCGCATTGATGTGAATTAAGCATTTTGGGATCCGGCGATTGCGCAACAGCCAAGTCTGTCGAAAAGAACGGACGCAGAGATACGCGCCAACTCACGTATGGATATTGGCAGAGGCGGACCACCTAGACACTATGGATATTACTAGGATTACAATGGCCCTCTTGTTACTGGTAGCGGTGCCAACTAACTACTCCACCGGGACGACGACTAAGCACGGTGAGTAGATGGGATTCGGGCGCTTAATTAAATATTTATTATAGAAGTACTGTCAGCAAGTCGGTAAGTTACAGCTGGCATATTTAGTTTAAGTCAGAGACGCCTTTGAAATTGCTGAACTTGTTTCAAGGTTGTAATGTCTACGATTTTTTTCTCTATGATGTGTCTTGTGAGTAACTTCTTGTATTTAATATATATATATATATATATATATATATATATATATATATATATATATATATATATATATGTTGACTGATATCAGGCTTAATAAGCGATACCAATTAGTAATGGATGACTGACAGACTGATGTCCTGGCTGCCTTCCGGCTGGCCTGCTTTCCTGACTTATTGAGTACCTGAATAACTAACTGATCAACTGATTGGTTGACTGATTGACTGATTGAGTAACTGACTATTTGACTAACTGATATATTAAATACCACTCACTCACTCACTCACTCACTCACTCACTCACTCACTCACTCACTCACTCACTCACTCACTCACTCACTCACTCACTCACTCACTCACTCACTCACTCACTCACTCACTCACTCACTCACTCACTCACTCACTCACTCACTCACTCACTCACTCACTCACTCAACACCAACCAAACACTCAACATCACTCACATCACCACCAAACTCACTCACTCACACTCACCTCACTCACTCACTCACTCACTCACTCACTCACTCACTCCACTACACTACACTCACTACTCACTCACTCACTCACTCACTCACTCACTCACTCACTCACTCACTCACTCACTCACTCACTCACTCACTCACTCACTCACTCACTCACTCACTCACTCACTCACTCACTCACTCACTCACTCACTCACTCACTCACTCACTCACTCACATACTCTTTTTTACCCACGTAACTGGCATTCAATAATTAACAATTTTTTGTTATATGACATCGTTGTAAGGGCGTCTCTATCGTGGAAGAGGCCATTTGGTCGCAGACATGGTAACCAATCCGTAATCACCAGAGGCCCATGCGGCTACCATCTGTTGACCAATTATCCACAAGTGGCACGCTAAACGCTCTCTTAGCCTTATCTCTCACTCCTCCATCATGCCACTTGTCCATTACGACATCTCCGACAGCGCGGCGCCCATTATGATTGGTACAATCACCAAGAAGCCGGTACCCTATTTTTGGGTCGATGACATCGGTAGGAACTGTCCGAAAAGTGCTTGATACAGCGGATGCAGGACATACGATACCATTCCGTCAAAGTACGACTCGCACAACTGTATCCATCTGTGACAGCCTTCCACAGATAACAACGTTGTCTCGGAAATGGGGTTATTTTATGAGGCATTTTATGGGACAGGACACTCTCGAACGACTTGCCAGTTTCCATTCTCTCGGAAGATTAATCATGGGCCTAGCTTAATGAGTCCTGTGATGAATTCCCTCTAAGCTGTGCCTCCATATCCATCCTGATGTTTTAAAACGTATCGTAGTTGACCACAGACCTTAGACACCAGAGTTCAAATCTCAACCTGGCTCAAAGTCTGAACGTTGGTTTAAGTATTCACTTCACGCATTATTCTTGAATGTCGGTCGACCCATTTAATCTACAGTTTGAAGAAGAAATAAACTTTTCCATAACTCCTTATCAGTTGTCCGCTAGACATTCTCCAGAGCACAAGCAAGGACAAAGAACATGTATTTAATAATAGTGCTACTCGTCCGGTGGCATTTTTATGCTGTAATGAAGGACTATGCTTTGGCTATAGTGGCCTGCTCGCGGTGATCGTGTCTTGGTCATAGACAAACGACAATCAGTCGTGTACGGTGCTCATCAAGCTGGCGTCACGTCCATTGCTTACACCGTGTAATGTCGCTAATACGGCAATAAACGTCGTGGTCACCTTCAACTGGACGTTGACGAAGACGAAGATTGCCATCAAGAAGCGGTGTATTGTCAACTTGTTGGCAACTGTCACGTCGCTTGCGGTTGTATGAAGGAATTCGGCGCAAAGCAGGGCGTCTTGGAGTCTTCAAATGGTCCAGTGTCCAGTCGGAATGTTAGGAACTTTATTGTCATCGTATTGGCTACTGGGGTTACGATATGAGCCGCCGTTGTCTTATTCAGAACGCTGCAGCTTGCATATTGACATGAGCTCAACGATATCACCACGAACTCACTGGTAATTCATTCAAATATCAAATACAAGCCATTCATAACATGGAGATGGTGCCTTCACCCCAGCAGCAATAGCCCGCCTTACAGGTGTTCCAAGATGCTCAAAATCAGGCGCATCATGCAATGATAAGCGTTGAACAAAGCCATAGATCTCTTTTGCAGTTTCATATGTTTATTCTGCGTAATTTCCTGCGTAAGGGCAAATTATTATTTTAAATGGACATTGTAGGAAATGTTTCCTTTTCATTCTTTTGAAAGATTTAGTCAGTTTAGTCTCAGTCCTGGTCATATATTGCACTTGTGGCCAAGGGAAGGGTCCTTATGTAAACGTCTTGCGATAATACAGATAACTTAATATGATTTAAAGTTAGGTTAACAGCAAGCTACTCTAACGATTACGGTCTACAAACACTGTTACCGCTCTATTTGTTTTTGTTACGAAGGCGAATCACTGTTGCTCTTTATAATCACAGCTTTGAAGCTTGTATTCAGTTCTAGATATTATTATTATTATTAGTAGTAGTAGTAGTAGTAGTAATGGTAGTAATAGGGGTGTAGTAATATACTATCAGTGTCGAGCCGGGATGGCGCAGTTAGTTAGAGCACAGGACTTGCAGCCAAACAGGACAGAACGGGATTGTTATGTGTTTGAGTAATGCTTGTGCCTTTATTGGCAGCGTGCATTTGATGGTCTGTTGGGAGTTGAGGTGGGTGCTGGATTGAAGTAGATCTGAGTCAGGAATAATAATATTGTACAGCTATAATAATAATAATAATAATAATAATAATAATAATAATAATGTATATTTAATAAAGCGCTCTTACTAGCAGGAGCCATTCAAAGGCACTATTATTATTATTATGATTATGATTATTATTATTATTATTATCATTAGTAGTAGTAGTAGCAAAAGTAAAAGTAATAGTAAAAACTGTGTTATATTTTTGGATGAATTCTATATATTTCTTAATTAATGTAAAATGGGAAGTGAATAATACTATTTTTAGCCACCAATTAAACTAAAGTGATTATGATGGTGTTAAGGTGATGAGAGCTTAGGTGGCTAGAATGGATGTGGAACAGGTTGGATTACCAAGATGAAACTATTATGCAGGTGTTTTGCAAATTTAGTTAATTAGATTAATTACGCGTGCTGATCAGATTTCCTGTCCATTCAAGTTTACTTAATCGTCCTTATCATGAATTTCTTCATTTGTTTTCTTTAATACGAGAGCATTTATCCTGTAGATGGATGAGACAGATTTTACGATGCAAAAGAATTTATAAAAAAAAAACTTTATTTAGTGTCATCTACGTCGTATTGTCACTTACGACTTTCTTCAGAATACAGTTGTTCAGGACTGCAGCCACGTCCTAACCGGAGTTAAATTAATCTAAACATTGTACCTACATGTAGAAATGCATGCTATTCTAGCAGTGTGTAGCAGAGCTTAGAATAACATATAATAAAATATGATGCTCTGCATATTACTATATTTATTACCAGTTACTTGGCTATGAGAAGAGGGAGTTCGCGTTTACTGTAGTGACGTTCCTCTGGCATAATCATCTTCACTGGTGGCTCCCTTCGACCATTACCGAGTATGGCAGAGACTCAAGCCGGTGGCGGAAGTATCCCGTATTAGGAATTATGCGCCAGGTAATCTGGTTGCCATCGAGAGTGACCTTCATTAGGCCAGTGAGGATATTGTCTTAAACCGGAAATCTTCCTCCGACCGACACCAGTTCCGGTCAATGCGCAGGTGTCCTATGGCGGCATATAGATATGGTCGCTTAAATGACGAGGTTAATAAGTCGCCATTCTTCGGCTCGTTGTTGCCGAACCATTGTGATGCTGTACACCTTGAATATTCATCAATCAAACGAGCTGTGGATGTCAAAGAGTCCTCCTATCCGCGCCTATCCCCCCATCCACCCAGCTCCGGCCCATTTCGGTATCGCCTGCTAATCCCATGCCGTGGACATTCATCAAATGGTGACAGCTTCAGCTGACTTGCCCATTCCTTCATTCGTAATACGAAGCGTTTCCCTTGTTTAGCCGCCCTAGCTGATCTCAGGTTGTTCTTCCGCTTACGGGCCGGCGTCTAGCCGCCTTTGCCGACTGCCGTCTACTTCGTTCGGGCCGAACTGAGTTTCTTGGGATAAATTATTTAAGGAAAACGCCATTTGAAAGTTGCTCACCCAAGGGACTGATGACTTCATGCATAGATAACAAGGAGGCGGACTGTGTATGTTAACGTACGGCCATCGATGGATAACGTATGGGTTACACGGGTTAAAGGAATGGTAATTGTCTCATTCTTCTACATGATGAAGTATCGGGACAGCTGTTCCTTATGGATGAAGGGTTCATTTGGCCGCACTCGGTCTAAATGCGGCATCGATTGGCAGGAGGTGCTAGAACCAACCGTAATGCGGCTGATACGTTATGGAACGCTTTCTTACTGCTAAATGGAGAAGTGTTCCGCGTATAATAGCAATGGCCATAACGTATGAAATTGAATTGACTCAATGGCATAACTTAACAGCTGAGTTATTCAATGATGTTACAGTCTACATTAGGTCTTCGGTTCAAATGCATCCATTTTCTACTCATCGTTGGATAACCCGGTTAGATAAAAATGCGTATTTGGTTATTGCGTATCATTCCACTTTAAGCGTTGACAAGGCTATGGCATCCGTGCAGCCATACAAATAGCTGGACATTGCAGCCAAACGAAGTGCAATTGGCTAAAACAAACTGATTTCATGCAGGAAATACACATAGCCTATTTAGGAAAATAGTTCGCAGATTCCACCGAGAAAGAAAGCACGACATCTGATCTAAATTAATGATCTTATAGGTAATGTGCCAATGTAATCGCTTGTTATGACTATGAGGTGTTCTTGTCATTTGACGACAGCACAGCACTTCGCATCACTGCGCCACTTCTCTTGGGGCTTTATTTTAGTACGATGGCTATGGTCTAACGCCGAGCTAACACCGAGTCAGCATCATAGAATGCGATGACTAGCCAATTAAGTGGGAAATCAGCTCGAATCTTCTGAAGCCAGCTGCGTCCCAACAGTTGGACGCACCATAAACCGGCCACTCCATCTCATGAAATAATAGGTTAAAGGTGCATTGTCATAATGAAAGTTATTACTGACGATGCTGCTCGTAATGTGTAATATATATTATAATTATTGAAGTTCTAGTAATCAGTAATTAATTATCCTTATCATCATCATCATCATCATCATCATCATCATCATCATCATCATAATGGCTTTCATCATAATCATGGTCATCATTGTTTCTTTTATCCATTTATTACTCCCATTTAAAACACCATCACTGTTACGATTAGAGATATGATCAATACTACTGATCTTCAAGATACTACAAGTACAACAATCATTACTAATATCACTGTTACGGATACTGAAACTGATACTATTACTAAGACTCTTCCTATTAGCACTGCTACTACTACTACTACTACTACTACTACTACTACTACTACTACTACTACTACTAATAATACTATTACTACTACTACTAATAATAATACTTCTACTACTACTTCTGCTCTTAATACAACAAGAACTACTACTAATGCTATTATTATTATTATTATTATTAGTATTATTAGTATTATTATAATTATTATTATTATTAATATTACGACTACTACTACTACTACTACTACTAATAATAATAATAATAATAATACAATAACAACAACAATAATTATAAATAGTCAAACTATCCAAATAGATGAAATAAATGTCTGATCATCAAGTATATTTAATATTTAACCCATAATAAACAATGCGACCCCCTCCATGCTACAAAAAAGACAATGATCCGCATACACACAGAGAAATATGTCTCCTAGCCACGCATCCTACTTTGAACATTGATGCTGATTGTAGTGATCCACGTATCTGGCTAGCAGCTGACCGTCGATGCTGTCATTATCTGTTAGAGCAGACAGGCCGCCCCATCTGAATGGCATCCTGCGGGGTCACCTGGCCATCTGCGAACGGATGATCTTATTAGCGAGACGTTCATTGTCGGACGTAGCCCATACGAGACCGCTCGGCGAGGCCCCCGGCGTAATGGGGGAGACGATCAGTATGCGGGAACGGTCGTTATGGGAGTGTCTACTGTATAGCTATGCGATCAGTTATCAGTCGGTTGCGGGCAATATCGGGTGGGATCATCATTATTTCGGCATACCTTGATATTTAATGCCTTTGATCTTGGCGATGGGGAGGCATGGACGCGTTGTTTTAGCCATGCCAGGAGAAGATATGGCCGGGATTCTGTTAACGATCAAAGTAATGAGATCCCCGTGGATCTATCAGTCACCGTACTGTCACTTATATCCTTATTAGAAGGCGTACGCCGTCGCTACTCAATCGCGTTGCGTCACTTTGATGTATGAGTGATGCGCGTTTTCGGGATTTAATGAAGTATAGCCGACGGTTTACTCGAATTCCGTTCGCTGCGGCGTGACAAATGAACGAGGGAACCGCTTAAGCGGGACGGAATTCGTCGCTAAAAGCCTGAGCTTTTAAACTCGTTCGCCTTCTCAGTGGAAATCCCCCGGACGGACGGAGTGGGCTCGACAACAAGTTAACTCCGACAGACGATGCGGGGATATTAATCACCGTTGGCCGCCAGGAGAAGTGTAAAGTCGGACAGGTGATCCTTCTTTTCCGTCGTCTCGTTGCCAAGAGACATAACGCATTCAGACCTCTCAGCAAATTAACACCAGAAAATGAACGTTCTTTCACCTAAAACGCGAAGGAACGAGAAGGCCTTTCTCTACAGCGCTACGACTGGAGGTACCTGCTTCATTTTCCCTTTGGTGCACGCCTCTAATTACTGGAAAAACCGTCTTCGAGCTTCCTTTTAGGCCCGGCTCTGGCCTTTAATTTCTCGGTCTGTGGCATCTGTAAACTGACAAGAAATTTTCTTCAATTAGAAGCAACTAAACGTTCCGCGAATCGATGTGGATAGAGGTTACGACACGCTTAATTATCCCCGAATATGCCGTTAAGCCGACTACTGGTAAATAATTAATGTCATTCCAAGTTTTGTAAGCTGAGTGGAGACGACGACCATATAATGACTTTTAGACTCAGTTGGAATGTTTTGTGATACTGGGATAATTTAGAAGCACGATTTGATCATAGGCGATGTCGGGATGTCAAATGGCTTAAAACCAAATAAAACCTGGCTAACAGAGAACAATACTCACTGAAAATGCTCACCGAAAATGCATACATTATTACACATATCAAACGTTGGAAAGAGAATATGCATGAAAAATTCAAAAGGCATGTTATAAACGATGAAGTAGTAGTGGCTGTTTTTTATTCTGAAATTCAATCTATGTTTACACCAAGAAAGCCGCAGATAGAACAGATGACAGAATACTTGTCTTACAATAGTTACAGGTTTCAATCTGACCCCTGATGAATCATCAACGTCTTTATCTGCAGCATTACCTTTCTATCCATATTATGATACCCACGAACTCATTTACCTTATAAATAAATACATAAATAAGCAAACCCCTATAAATTTACATGCACTTGCATTCACCACCTACAGACGAACACACGTACGCACACCTACACGCACGCAAACATATGAATATATAAGATGAGTTGAGTTGTTTAGCCTTCCTATTGGAACAAATCCTACATAGCTGTTGACAGATTCATATATATATATATATATATATATATATATATATATATATATATATATATATATATATATATATATATATATAGTTTGAATTCACACTCGAGATTTTTCTGTGCCTGTGCCTTATTACATTGTTAAAAACACACACACACACACACACACACACACACACACACACACACACACACACACACACACATACACACACACACACACACACACACACACACACATATATATATATATATATATATATATATATATATATATATATATATAAACACACACATACATACACACACACACACACACACACATATATATATATATATATATATATATATATATATATATATATATATATACACACACACATACATACACACACACACACACACCGGTTTAATCCCCTTATGTCACGCCAACATTGACTAACATATGTCACAGCGCGGGCCGGTTGGCTGACGTTGATTGGACACGATTGGTTGTAGCTCTTCCTTGTTATAATTGACTGGTGTGATAGATGGCAGGCGACCTGTGGCGAGCGGCGTGCCATCGGTGGCCATTTATAAAATAGTCATGTTGATGTTATCGATTTGAAAGACGCCTTCGAGGCATTCGGCTAGCGATGGATGGTTGTGACGAGGGCGATGCACGTTCGATCTGGTGAATAATGAATGGCTTCGGTGTCTCTGTTAAGTTGCTGGCGAGTTATTTATCAGCTTAGGCGCTATATTATTGATGGAACGGCAGAGCAGAATTAATCATCACAATAGAGCAAACATCACCTGTGACGGTTTTGTACCGTGTGGACCAGTCGACGTCACCACCGTTCGTTCTCACTGGCTGTAGCTCTCAGAGGCTGTACATTTATTTATCCGTACATCAGTATCATTCAGCCTAAATGAATTATATCTCTTTCTATCTGTCTCGTCTCACTATTATCGTCTCTAGGATATCTAAAGCCAATTTAATATATATATATATATATATATATCTTCCAAATTGGCTTTCGGGGGTAAATAGGATGTTTAGATAATGAAGCTCTATGCCAACATTGTAATGAGGATTTTAGCTATCCAGCTGCTTAGGTCACTTGGTATATTAATTGTACCATAACTCGGCTACGTTGTCTGAAGAGTACATACCAACCAGGTGTCTCTACCAATGCCCTCTACCATACTCAGACATATCCAACAACATTACTGAATCTTGTAAATCTGTGCTGATGATGGATGTTAATTAGACCTCCACCGCCAGCTGGACGTGGTAACTCGCTGTATTTAGCTAATATAACTATGACAGGTGATAACGGTTCGTGATGTTGCTGATCGTTTATTGTCAGGTGTGTTATCCATCACTGGTTGGCCACTGAAGATGTCCTTAATGCGTTCTTCCTTATCATTTCCACGAATCCAGGTCAAAACCCATTTCAGTCAAAACCACCTCCAGTCAAATAGCCCCCCAGATATCCCCACCCCCGTTAAAAACCCACAGTTAAAACCCCCTCCAGTTAAAACCCCTCGTAATAAATAGTCACATGGTCAAAATAAACCTTTTTACATTTGGTATTAGAGCCACTGAAGACATTAATGAAATTGTGAAGCCTTGGACAAAATCCTTAAATTATAAATTATATAATGAAAGAACTTGATAGTAATTAGCAATGTTTGTAAATTGTTTGATCTTATCTACTGAAGGGCTTACTGTAACTGGAAACCGTTCAGTGAATCCTTAAATACTATAATTAAAGAGACGACAGTAGGACTACTAAGGTGATAATAGCAGCCTGCTGTTAGAATGGAGACATTACGAACTGTCAGTAATGCAATGATATAATAATGGTCCTCGGATAATAATTTAGAGTTCTACCTTATCTGATGGAGTTTGCTGCGCAAATAATATAATTAAAAACTGACTGCAAATATTCTAGCAATTAAAACCTGGCATATGATCATGCTGTGCCAGAACTGTGAAAGATTAATAACCTTCACATATATAAGTTCGTGATATCTGCTTTTCTATTGGTCTTCAGAGTTTGGGTCTCGTGTTTTCGAGTTAGTTAATTTATTCCTTGGTTTATTTATCTGTATTCCTTCTCCCTCTCTCTCTCTCTCCTTCTCCCTATCTTTATTTCTACCTCTATCTATATTTCTATCTATATTTATCTCTCTCTCTCTCTCTCTCTCTCTCTCTCTCCCTCGTTCTCTCCCCTCTCTCTCTGTCGTCATTCTCTTTCGGTGCTCTTTTTTATCTCTCTTTCTCTCTTAGATTTTATCCCGCCTCTCTCTCTCTAAGCCTTCCTCTCCATCTCTCTCTCTCTCTCTCTCTCTCTCTATATATATATATATATATATATATATATATATATATATATATAGAGGGGAGAGAGAGAGAGAGAGAGAGAGAGCCTTGTTTAAGTACCTTACCACAGATAACTACCGCCCGATTTCGAAATCCGGCGTGGCCATTTCTGAAGGGTGTTTCATCTTTAACTTCGCTTCATTACCTTTCGAGGTCGCTCGGCCCATTTAGCCTACCATGTGCACTAAAGTGGCCGTATAACATCAATCATCATCATCATCATCATCATCAATGGTTAAGTCAGGGCGAAGTACGTCAGCTTCCTGAAAATTATTCCCATTCGTGTCAATTATCAAACAAATGGATACCAGTCATACATTGTTGTTAGTTGTATACTTTGAACTAGTACCCCGTTGGGATGTCATAACCCCATAAGATAGTATCCTACATTTTGAACCTTCCAATGAGAAGTCGACTAAACAGAATCGTTTTTAAAATCGTTTTAGAGAGATTATTATTTGCATAACATGTCTGCCATATATAGATGGCGTTGTCGGCTATTAAATGGTCTCTATTTGCAGAACATAAATATTCTGGATTAATTATGGATCGTTGATAGCAAAATTTGCTCAGGGCTGTTTGCCCATCGCCACGCGAGTGGCGATTCGGGAAAAGGGAAAGAAACAAATTGCGTCTTAAAGCACTGTTAGCGATCTTTT
This sequence comes from Paralvinella palmiformis, assembly GCA_025642065.1. Taxonomy (NCBI): domain Eukaryota; kingdom Metazoa; phylum Annelida; class Polychaeta; order Terebellida; family Alvinellidae; genus Paralvinella; species Paralvinella palmiformis. The sequence goes on along the minus strand of JAODUP010000544.1, from coordinate 199,508 downwards.
ATGAATTAATAATTCAGTTATACTGGTTATAAGCGGATCGGAATACTGCTCCAAGACTCAGTATTGCCTCAGAGTCTGCTCCATTAGATTTGACCAACGTATGACTAACGAAATGGATGAGTTGGTGAATAAATCAGTGATTGAAGGAGTTCTCGTGATAGTAAGCGGGTGAGTTAGTCTATCAGTTAACCAACTATCTATTTGCTGATCATCTAATTAGTCAATTAGTTAGTCAGTTAGTAAGTCGGTGATGGTTGAGTTCATATTGAGCCAATTGTTAACTGGAGTAGTCAGTTTGAATGTCTTTTCAGAACCCAATAATTAGCTACACTCCATGCAGCAGATGTTCTAACGGCAATCTCATGCATGTGTAAGGATATGGCACGGACATCCCTTAGGGGTAATCAATATTCTAAAATATTCAAACTGACACAAAGATAATTGTTAGCAATTTTAACTCGAGCAGTTGTACCAATCGGTGGATAAGCAACCGGGGCTGCCCAGTCTACACCAGCTGCTATCGGTGACCAAACAAATTTAGCTATCTAGGCTGAACCAGCTGCAATCGACCCGAACCAAACGACCCGAACTGCATAGCCTGAACCACCGCTACTTAGGCAGAAGACCTCCACGAACTTTCGTAATTGTAGGGTTTCCGTCATTGCCTATTGAATCAGAAAGCGATTTGTTTACGGCCATTATGGAATGATGGACGATCATCAAAACAACTTGTTCCAATGTGCCTTTTGGCATTTAAGTATCTCGGCTTCATCGATGATCGATGACAGGTGTTAAAGAGGGACGTTTCTGGAAACTTCGCGTGTCAGTCCTAACACTGGTTCGCCAAATGAGTTGTCTTGTCTCCGGTGTCATCCTATAGGTTCAAAGCGGGCAGCCATCTGTGTGTGGGCGCACACTGAGCTACTGAACTGAGAAGATTACCGTCATCAGCAGCACTTCACGTCAACGTTTAATTGGTGGATCTTTTCAAATGGTCACCGCTGATAGACCGTTCTCTCGGCGATGACCTGCACCGAAGCATCGGAACTGACCCGAGGCCCTTGTTTCGGTATTCTCATTTAATAAATGTCAGGATTATAATGCGAAAGGTCATCGCTGATTGTAGTGTTCTTAGAATGTGGCGTGATGACGACGAACGAATGGCAGCGATGATGGAACGATTAAAGCCAGGGTCATCTGGTTCTGTTATTTTACTCCGTCGAATAAAAAAGTAAAACTGTTTACAAATCTAAGCTATTATTATATACGCCCACGATATGATGTTGAACCGATAAGGTCAGAAGGGTGTTTCATCTTTCACTTCGCCTCATTACCTTTGGAGGTCGCTCGGGCCATTTAGCCTACCTTGTGCACAAAAGTGGCCGTAAAACAGCAATAACCTGAACTGATAAGGAGCCTTAGCTCGAACTATAGCTTCCGATTTGATTTAGGACGTTCATATTACGCAGAGGACAGAACACTTTCACACAAACCCATGAGGCAAGGGTACACATCGAGATATCCCAATACGGATACGACCCTTTGTCATATGTCTTACGTGTTATTAAGACCTAGGTCATATACCCTTTGTCATATGTCTGACGTGTTATTAGGACCTATGTTAATTAAACCATTCACTCACTCACACAGCTACGGGATCATTCACTGAATTATTGACCAACTCACCAAACCACTCACCTAGCCGCTCACTAGCATCATATTTAATTGTTATCTAAATCTTATTTTTATTTATGCTTTTTCTTCCTCGAAATATATTTATTTACCTGTACAATGCGTTGAAACCGTTTGAATCATAACATTCATAGGCGGGTTATGATCAATATATTGCTTCCGATACACAACAATCTCAGAAGCATTTAATGAACTTATCTTTAGTAGCCCCAAACGTGGATATGTACTACTATAGTCAGCTTTATTACATTGCACAATAGAAGTATTTCGTAGGGAAACCTTTATACATAATATTAGAATTTCTCATAAACGCTAAAAGGCGCATTAGTATTCACCTATGTATTTAAATATTTTAATAAAAAACACATAATTTGCGTATTTTACATGTTTTATTATTATGTTGTTTTGTGACAGATTGAATGTCTGAATATGATCATTGCGGTTAAGTTTCTTAGCTTATTATAATAGAAACACCCGTATATGTTCAACGTATCGTTTCAAGGCGCCTCCACGGTTTAACTGGTAGCGTGGTTGGCCACATATCTCTAGGACTCGGGTTCAAACCACGATCGGGCTATGTCAGAAGGGTGTTTCATCTTTCAGTTCCTCCTCATTACGTTTGGATTGGCTCGGCTAATTTAGCCTACTTTGTGCACAAAAGTGGCCCAACACATGAGTGGTTCGGATAATTTAGCCTCCTTTGTGCACAAAAGTGGCCCAAAACATGAGCATTTACATTCGACGTATCATTTCATAACACCAGGTCTGTGATACGATTAGATTGACGTATGACATTATTCAATATTGAACATTTCAGATAATGTCCGAATGATGGTTCGGGACGAGGTTCACGTGCAGTATCCGGGCCAAAATATCGAGCTCGCCTGCGACTTCTACATGGAATTCTTTGATCTGTTCCAAAACCCGATTGTGTGGAAGAAGGCCCAGCTACACGAAATTACCTCAATCAACACGCTCGGCAACGTCATGCCACCCTTTGTCGACACGGCACGGTTTAGCTTGAACTTTGTTGACAGCGAACCAAAATATAAAGTGGTTCTCACCATAACAGGTAATACTATCGGATCGGCGTATGTTTGATGCGTGTATATGCGATCCCGAAGATGTATTTGTCGGTATGTTTTATTTCTGCTTATTATATTACATCGGGGAATTTCGAGGCAGGTTGAAAAGGCCCCCTTACCTTATAACCAGGAACATACATTATTCAAAGCATTTCAAGAGAATTCTTGCGAATTCCCAGTGGAGAATCGCATTACAAATAAAAGATCAGTTTAAGTAAGGCTGTGCCAAAACAGTGTAACCCAGCACTGAGCCCTGCTAATCCCATACCTATGCGATTTATTTTAGTAACAACTATGTATGTTTGTATGGGTGTCACTCTGTATAACTTGTGTGTCAATGTTTGTGAGTAGGCTGTATTTTTCTGTACTTGTACCACCTATTATATTCACATATATATTCATGCAGGTATGCATTAAAATTTCTTTCGTCTGTCTTGCAATCATGCATAGCCGTGTATCGTTGTACATTTAAAAATATGTTTGCTTGTTTGTGCTTCTATGCATGTATTTGTGTGTGAATGACGGTGTATGTGTGCGTACTTGCGTAGACGTTGGCGAGCGAGTAGGCGAGTTTGGGCATTTCATGTTTGAATAGATCATCCATTTGATCATATCTCCCCCTCCCCCCATTTTCTCGCCTGATATCTAACAATAAGAACCACATGCGTCAATGAGTGTTAGCTCTGACACTATTGATATTTTAATGATGATGGAAAATATGACATAATAGCTGTTAATAAAATATTAAAGGCTTTCTGATTAATTCATAATCTTTACTTTTTTCAGTTATTAGCTTTTATCCTTTTCTCCAAATATATAATGAATATCCAGATGATGATACAAGTAGAGAGGGTTATAATACATAGGTATTATAATAAGTATAAATATTTAAACATACATGATAAATGTTATATTCATATTTCGCAGAATTAACGTTAGAAGATTATGGTAATTATACTTGTGAGGTTAGAGGTCCGGAAACCACAGTGTTAGCTGCCATGACACATTATGTCTACGTTCGAGGTAATAGTGAATACTGACTACAGTTACCGACCTTGGTTAACAAAATAATTAATAAATGATATATATATAAAATATATATATATATATATATATATATATATATATATATATATATATATATATATAGATAAGTAAATGTATCGAGGTAGAGAGGCGGCAATTGAAGCTGTCAATTGGTGTCAAAAGGGCACAAACAATTATAACACACGCCCGCACACAATACACGCAACACACACACACACATACATATATACATATACCATAACATATAATATATAATATATATATATATATTTAAAAATATATATATATATATATATATATATATATATATATATATATATGGAAGTAGAAAAAGGATGTTTCGATATGTTGATGCTCTGTGCCTGTTGCCTCCATGTATGTATCCTAAAAACCACACGTACGCACACGCACACACACGCACATACACACACACAGTATATATATATATATATATATATATATATATATATATATATATATGAGCATATAAGGATTTTTCTCCATCCAGCGCCAGTTCACACAATAAGCATATCGGACTCTCAAAACACGGTACACTATACTGACATCGAGAGAACGTTAACGTTCCGAGAAGACACGGATGTCTCCTTGTTCTGTAAAAGTCTAGGCGGCTGTCCACCACCGGAGATCTCTATTTACCTCGGTAAGAACGACATCACGAACGTCTTCCATCTGGAGACGTACACCAAACTGACGGGTACGCGAGGCCTCAGGCTCATAGAGCACGTGACCGAGAGCTGGACCGAGAGCTACCACGTGACGGCAGCCCACGACGATCAGCGGCTACAGTGTATCCTGACGGTGCCCGGTCTGGGCTCGAATATTTCAACGATAAAGCTTCGTGTTATATGTAAGTAGGTCGGCCATCGGGACTCCGGTTAATTAGGGGATTAGCCAGCGTTCGGGCGATCCCCGCTGAGTTATCGTGGCCCCGGGGAGTCGTCAATTGGGCGCTGGAAATGATTTTTGTCCACAAAGTGGGAACAGCGTTAATGAATGGCCGTCCGGTAATCGCTCCCTTGGGCCTATCTTAAATTTCTCTCACGTAACTAGAACAGGTACATAGGTTCAAATATTCGGCCACGTTTTGTGCTCTTTAACTTCTGTGGGTTTTTTTCTACGTACAGTACTTAGACGAAGTAACGTATAAATCGTACTACCTCTTCTGGTTTAACTTACATAATTTTCAGCCAATTACTTGAATTTGTATGTTGTGGTTCAGGAACCGCATAAGGTTCTAGTTGATTGAGTTGGATAGCCAAACAGTTATGTTTTTTCACTTACTAAAGATATAATTCATTCTTACGGTTCTTATTTGTTCCCGAGAATGATTTTATTTCTATTTCGAAACTGATCTTTCATATAACAACGCAAATATTTGCCAAATATAACAGATTCACAGTGAGGAACAGCGGATGCAAAACTGCGATTTGCTCATACGTAATATAGCTAATTAATAAGATCTACTCTATTTGATCTCGCTACAGATGCTCCAATTATATCCTGTGATAAGACACATGCCAGCCTTGGTCAGACAAATGTCAGTCTGGTATGCGAGGTACGATCCAGACCAGAAACTACAGCATTGTACTGGATAATAGACAGAAATGGGACGAAGGTGTCACCTGGACATGTCCGTAATGAATACTGGACATTAAATATGGTCAGTTGATAAACATAACTGTGTGTGTGTGTGTGTGTGTGTATGTGTGTGTGGTGATTATTATTATTATTATTATTATTATTATTGTTTTATGGCCAATGTTGTGGACAAGGTAGGTTAAAGCTACCTCAAAAAGTAATGAAGCGAAGTCAAAGATGAAACACCCTGCAGATATGCCCACGCCGAGATTCGAACTCAGGTGGTAGTGAACTGTGCTCCAATGCGCTATCAACTAGACCACGGAGGCGTCGAGTATGTGTGTGTGTATGTAAATGTGTGTATGTGCGCGTGTGAATGTTCGTGCGTGCATGCGAGCCGACATACATGTGATTGTGTTTCTGAAGAAATGAATTAACCAATAATATGAAACAATTTATGTATTCATTGCAGTACATCGAAGTATTTTAAAACTACAACTCTGAACTTACTTAGAGTATAGATTTGATATTTTTCTTAAAACTCATTGAGAGTACACTAATCTACACAAATCTCAAAGAGCTTCAGCTTGACCATCGTCATAACAAACATACTTAAGACGTCTTTCTAAATACAACACAGTGCAATAATCGTGGACATTTAGTATTGCAGGACATGCAATTATTTAATGCATTATTTATTTAACTTATAACTGCTAATGGCCTAATGGGGTCGGTCGGTAGTCAATCATCTAAGTGACGTTCATTTCCAGGCAGCGTTCAATAAACCAGCTATTTCTTACCTGGGGCCTCATGTATATTAATAAGTTCCAACGTTATCTGGTTATCGACAGGAAGCAACTGGACAGCTATAACTGGTGTTTAGGCTGTCCACTTCATTGAATAGATCAGGTCAAGCGGAGACGACGTAAATAACTGCCCTTCTTTATACCTATTGATTGCCGTGGAAATATGTGTCCCTTGGTGTGAACTAATCGCGGATTAAAGTAAAACATTGACCAGCACTTTCATCAGTTACGCGTCGGGAATGCAGGTAATTTACCTTTGTCGGATGTTTCGGTCGGCAGTATTCCAGTTAGTAAGAGGGTGGTAACCTTTTGCCAGTACACACATTACATAGAAGGGTGAACACTGAAGAATGATATCTAAACGTCATAACAATGGAATAGAAGCCATCAGTTTTTTTTCGTGGATATAAACAGAGAGAAACGTAGACAGGAAGCCACGTGATGGATACACAGATATACAAACAAACGAAGATGCAGTCGGACAAACAAATGAATAAAAGAAGACACTGAAACAGACGGGCAGAAGATTAGAATAATAATAACACCGAAAATATGGATATAGAAAAAAAACACATTTAATATCTATCTATTTAGACAATAGACATGCACGGATTATCGTCCAGGATATATCATATTATATATATATATATATATATATATATATATATATATATATATATATATAGATAGATAGATAGATAGATATAATGAGGGGGAGAGGTATACGGATACACAAATACAGGCATAAATAAAAACAAACTGGTTACACAAGCAAAATGTCAGACAAAAACACAGGTAGGTTGATACATGGACAGCAGCTCGAGCTAAACCAAACAGGTAGACAAAATCAAACAAAAAAACAAACAATCAAACAAGCAGCCACACATTGACGTTTCCCGTTACGCTCAAACTCAGCCGGGCCGTCAACATATCAGCCGGACTACCTTCCCGGTGAACTTCACTTCCATCTGAAATCGATTCCATTTGCCAGTTTATTTATCGTCGACGCCGAAACTGGCGGCCGGTCTACGAGCGAGCAGGCCAGAGATGCGTATGGATTTTCAATTCGATTCGATGGCAAACGGCGGCCAGAAAACAGATTCTCCAACATGGACGCCGAGAAATTACAGCGAGCCATTTGTGTCTTTATCACGGTACTGAAATCCGATTAGGCCGCCGCCCGCCCTTCCCCCGGGTGCTCGCGCTCGTCTCCGTTCGGGAAGGCTGACGCTCCCGGTAACGATGTAATTCGACTTAATGCGTCACCTTATGGTGCCCGCCAAACTAGGTACTGGGTCCATTAGATGTTTGTCTAGTAGGCTGTTATAACCTCTCTCTTATTATGTGTGTAGTCTATTGGCCGTACTCCGAACAGAAATCTGGGTGGTTCATTGATAAATCGATTGATGGAAATGGTTGAGTCCCCGTATTCGAGTTGATTGTCCAATATGCGACTCTTTTCCCTTTTTAACATCATGTTTATGTAGGGTCCGTTTCATGCCAAAGCCCGTTCAAGGGGCCCAATCCATATGTGGGGCCGGTAGTCGGCGAGTGGCGAGAAGATTTGAACTCATAAGGTCCCAGTTTATAGTCCACCATTCATGTTACTAAGCCATCATAAACATCTCGGCTTCAATCAGCCTCAAAGGACATTCGCTTAGCACAGCAGATGCAGTGTTGTGCCGCAACATCCAGGTTAGGGTTCGAGTTCCAAATCTCTCTCTGTCTGTGGAACACTTGCCTTGGAGTTGTGTCTCGATGTTAATTAATAGGTGTGAATAATCAATAGTTCGCTTTGAAGTATTAATCGAACTATGCCATTCCAAAGCCTCGACAGATAGAAGCAAATGACAGTTGGGTATGTTACAGTTGTATTCTGGATAAGGGTGATGCTTTCTGTTTATATATCAGTTGTGATATCGAGGTAAACATCTCGGAAGAAGAAGCCTTAAACCATCTGCGTTGTTATTCATTAAAAATGCGTACGCTTATATTATTCAAGAGTCCTTACTGGTTGGATCCAGGACAAAGCTGAACAGAAATTAAATGCGAATAGTGTTTGCGGTTTGTCTTTTAAGGCTGCTTTCGCAATATTTGATGAAGATTCAATGGGAACTAGTGACTATTATCATGATCCAGCTAGAATAGAACTCGAATAAACAAATAATACTATGTCACTCACTCACTCACCACTCACTCACTCACTCACTCACTCACTCATCACTCATTCACTCATTCACTCACTCACTCACTCACTCACTCACTCACTCATTCACTCACTCACTCACTCACCACTGCCATCACTCATCATCACTCACTCACTCACTCACTCACTCACTCACTCACTCACTCACTCACTCACTCACTCACTCACTCACTCACTCACACTCACCACTCACTCACTCACTCACTCACTCACCACTCACCACCACTCACCACTCACCACCACCACCACCACTCACTCACCACTCACCACCACCACCACCACCACACCACTCACTCACTCACTCACTCTCTCACTCTCTCACTCACTCACTCACTCACTCACTCACTCACTCACTCACTCACTCACTCACTCAATCACTCACTCAATCACTCACTGACTCACTGACTCACTCACTGACTTACTCACTCACTTACTCACTAGGATATCTTTAATGTATTCCTACTTTAATTGATGTTTTTTCTTCTTTTCTTTCCGAGATAGGCTCGCAGTGATGGACTGTTGGAGACAAGGTTATACATCAAATTAGTTAATGTACACAGCTTTCGAGCGTACACGGTAGTAGCTGAAAATAGCATTGGCACCACTACTTACGATGTTACTTTATTACAAAGTGAGTGAATATATACGTTTAGTAATAATTAACATTAGCTGTGATAGTATATATATATATATATATATATATATGTGTGTGTGTGTGTGTGTGTGTGTGCATACACATGTGGGCATCATTCTTTATTGGGCGATACTTATTGTATTGGTGTGACATAATTGTCTCTCCCCCTTCTCTCAATGCATATCTGACTCAAAGTTTATGTGGATTTGTATTTGGATATACATGTATGTTTTATGTTCGTATATATATATATAAATACGGGTCGGTATGCGTGGCTATTGGGTGCCTGCGTGTGCCTGTATGGTGGGTGCATGACTGTAAGTGAGTTTACATACGCGTTTCTCACTTAACATTCAGCCGTTTTATCTTACAGAATATCAACATTCCTCTCACCAGTCGGTTCTGCAATACGCTGACGGAAATACGTCGCACTCTCCTCACTTCCGCTTCACCAGCAGCGCCACCTCGGCCCAACGGCTGCCAAACCATATGACGTCATTAGGAATATATATGTTGTCATATCTGGGCGCGTTCGCCGTTATCAATACGTGACGCATCGAGCATCGACCATACACCGACACGTTTAAGCAATTTCGAACACGCCGCGTGTGATTCCTTCTCCGAATCGAAACTTGTCGTGCCTTGTTCATGAAAATTCAACGGATAATCCACATATTCAGTGTAAACTTGCCTTGGAATCCGCCTCCGTTAGACCAAACGAATGAGAATCCGTACGGTGGGACTAGCTGGTGGTGGGCTTTTAGAGGAGTTTCCTGAGGCGTCACAACTTCATCCAAAAGTAGTGATGTGAAGCAGCCATCTTCTTTAACGGAGAAGAAACGTGATTGGAAATGCTCGCCGTTGGGGGAAATGGTGAGATTCGAAGAAATATCGACATTGGAAAACGGCTTTCCATCAACGGAGAACGGCGCAATATGAAAATGGTGTCCCGTCGTTAATGGAAGCTATCGACATTACACTCGATGGCATCTTGTCGTTGATAAGTGCTCGTATCCAGCAAGCTCGCCTTCGGGTTCCGGAAGAAGAACTCGAGCGAACTCGAGCAGCGAATAACATAGAATAATCGTCGTCGTTGGCTCGTGCTAGTTAGGATATAGGAATAAATGGGAGCCTATGGCAGCGGCCAACTTGCCGATAAGATGTGATTTATTCAGCCAGGAAGAGACGAAATGTACTCGCTTTGATGGACGTCTAATATGCTCAGCGATTCGTATCGATGTTAGTGTTATTTTCTTTCGTCGTCGCACAATAGTTTAGTAAGCTATGGCCTCCACGTTCTGCTAACTGTGATTCAGTTGAGTGGAGCAGTAAGATAGAAATACAATTTATATTTTCGCTAACTTTATAGTATCGACCGGCAGCCATGATGTATGGCTTCTTGCATGGAGTTAAGCGAAGGCGGTATTTGTTATTCCAGCATCACTTGAATACCTTATTTGCATTCAATAAATGAGTTAAGGTATGACGTAGCAGTTCAATGCGTAGCCCTTGAAAATTAAATCCATATTCAGACAGATTTATCGCGTCCTCTGAAAATGAGGTATGTAATATAATAACTTCGTATTAATAAATATACTTGGCTTTGTTGAAATGATGATTGTCAGAATATGTTGGACTTCTTGTTGTGCTTTTTATTGGGGAGGGAGGTCTTGTTTATTTTTTTTTCCTAATATCATACCACAACAAATGTTTCAGATATCGGTACGTTTTTGATAATTTGCAGTTGGTAGTAGTTTGATTTTCTACGTGAGTTTGTGGAAATACATATCCTTGTGTTACAACGTTTTGGTCAGTGTTTTGTAAAACGATGCGCCAATACATGTGCTTGTTTCAAGTCATACTTTTCAGGTATTCTACGCTGACGTTTTAATTGTTAAAATAAGTAAATTATATTATATTAACAGTAGCGTCTGCAGTGAATGATGTACATGTGATAAGTGACACTTGTTACCTGGTATATGATTGTGGGATAATTGTATAATTAATGAGCAGTTCCGCTTAGCCCCATGTAAACAATACGCTTTTTATTTTTTGTTCACAATCATTTAATATTTGAATAAATACTTTTGATTTTGTAGCCATCGGTGTTCGATAGAAATTTGTATATATGTATCTATAAATCAGCGAAGGGTCTTTCATATACGGCTTATCAATGTCTTTTTAGGCGAATGCCTGTTAATATTAAAAGAAAAGGTTTTACGGTGATTTTTAGTTAATACAAAATGTATAACACTTAAATGAGTTTCGATTAAATCAGTGAAAGCTTTCATAGAACCAAGCTAAATTAGGTCAGTATTCTTAATTACCGGGAACCGGTTGCCTAGATTAAACAATAATGCTTTGTTGTATCTGACTGAAGAATCGGCAGCTGTCGAATAGAAATTTGTATGATTTCTACAATTTTAAGTCCTGAACTTTAGAAAGATAATTCCTACTGGAAATTCAGTATTTGTCTGACAAAATTATATTCTTCGACAAAACTATATTTCCTTTGATCAACGTAGTGGGAAAATATATTTTATGTTTGGTATATCAGAGGACAAAATACACAACACGTTGCATTTCACAACGAAAGGCGATGAATAAACTTATTCAAATTCAATATTATGACTATCAAGAAGACTTTATTTTAAATAATTCAGTGGAGACGGCAGCGCCATTTAACGTGGTCAGCCACCCATAATGTTGTGAGCCGAGAAATTAATCTCTGCAAAAGTTTCGACCCCTTGCTGGGTTAGAACCTGTGACCCTTGGTACCAAGGGCCTGATGCGCCATTTAACGTGGTCAACCACCCACGATGTTGTGAGCCGCGAGATATTAATCCCTGGAAAGGTTTTGACCTCTTATGGGGTTCGAACCTGTGACCGTTGGCACCAAGTCCCGAGTGCTTAACCGCTAGGCCACCGGAGCTCACTGTTGCGTCATAAAGATCTTTATGCTTTTATGGCCTTTCTATTGTAGAGTAGTCCATTAATACATATAATATGTCATGCTTCATTTGCCATATTTATAATAAGCGCTAGTATATCATATCTGCGTATCATATATGCGTTAACACCCAGTGATGGATATTTGCATATATTGATGAGCGTACATTTGTTTCTCCATACATAATGCACCCCCACATACGCACACACACGCACACATACACACACATTCACATACACATACACACACACGCACATGGCTGCACACCGACACAACATGGGGACGCACACACACACACACACGCGCGCACACATACACACACATACACACACATACATATACATACATACACACACACACACATACACACATACACAGACACATACAAACACACACAAACGCACACACACACATACATACGCATCTACACATACATACTCACTCACAAAGTTTGATCCTGATGATCGGGTAACAACTTGGCCACGCCGGTAGTGTACCTAACTAAACTGTTATGTTAGTTGGGTCGCCGAGAGCCCATAAAAGGCTTAGCTTTTCCCCGTGATCAGATAATAACTTGGCGACTCCAAACCTATGGGACCTCAGTCCGTATGGTTGAAATAGGCAGGATTTGTTTAACTGTTGGGACCCAGAAAATAGCTGAAATCAGCATCTGCGATGTCGAAATAAATTGTATGTATAGGTTACTTTTGAGCCACACCAAATTAGTGCTGAATGTAAACTGTGATGTCAAAGTCTTTCTGTTGTGTATATGTTAAGCTAATATTGAACCGCACGCGCATGTTGTTAACTGCGAGCTGTGGTATAAAATGGTACCATTTTTTTGGGTTTCATTTCGCTGTTTGTGCGTAGCTTAGATTAATCACTTCCATGTGGGCATGAGAGAATTTTCTGGGCTCCACAGGCTGATGAGTAGCCCAGGCCATATATAGGTCTACGTATTTATAGATATATACTTTTTTCTATGATTAAATTCAATGATGTAATTATAAAATTAGTATAGATTAATTGAAGTATAGGTTTTAAAGGATATATAGGTTTTGATATTCTTAACTAGTGCCACAATACGGATATGCATGTTACACATACCACCACCCACATACACACACATACACACACACACACACACACACACACACACACACACACACACACACACACACACACAAAAACCCAGAAAATACAAACACACTGCATATAAATAAATGTATGTATATTTCTATTACCACATCAAATTAGTGCAGAATGTAAACTGTGATGTCAAGTCTTTGGGATATGTTAACTACTATTGAACAACCCATTTAACTCGAGCTGTGGATAAAATGGTCCTTTTTTTGGGTTATTTCGCTGTTGTGCGTGCTTAGATTAATCACCCCTGTGGGTGAGAGATTATGGCCCCATGATGATAGCCCAGGATATATAGTCTACTATTATGAATAAATTTCATGTTTTAATGATGAATTTAAAATTGTTTAATTGAAATATAGGTTTGAAGGATTTTTTGATATTCACTGTGCCACAATACTACAGTTAAATACCACCACCCACATACACATCACACACACACACACACACACACACACACACACACACACACACACACACACACACACAAAACACACACACACACACACACACACACACATATATACACACATACACAAATACATACATACATATACATATATATATATATTTATATATATATATATATATATATATGTGTGTGTGTGTGTGTGTGCGCGCACGTGCGTGTGCGTGAGTGCGTGAATAAACTAATTTATGTGTAAAATTAATTGATAACCGAAGCTGATATTACATGTCTATATTAACACTACTTGAATCAAACAAACAGGTACACCGTCACATAGCTTTAATCAATAATGCATAGGTGTCTTGTTTAGCCTTGACTTACTCACAATTAAGGCATACACTGAAAACTCCTCACAGATATTTATCAGATTTGAACCCTGGCCTGGGCATATGAAGGGTACTAATTTAAACACGTGCTATGGAACTGCCAGGGTATGACATCTAAGTACAAATTTACATTGATATGTTATCATTGTGCAAAAATAAATCTTGCCCCAAAACACATCTGAAACAAGAAGGCAATAGGTTTGTCTGTGTATATTTAAACTACAAACATATCTACACTTCGTGGAAGATTTCATTACATTCGAATCATGAAGGTGTCATAAAATTGCCGTCCATTCGTATTTTCGATATGTTAGCTGTTCGAACTGATCTGCCTAGTATAGTTAAAAAGACGAAATAGCCTATTTAGTAGCGCGGTTTGCCACGGATCTATATCACCTGGGTTCAAATCCCGGCCAGGCTAAATCAGAAGGGTGTTTCATATTTCATTTTGCCTCATTATCTTTGGAGGACGCTCGGCCCATCTAGGCAAGCTTGTGCATAATAGTGGCGTAAAACAACAACACATACTATAGCAAACACACTGCTATATGCCATAATATTGGATTCAGCCTCTAGCTCCCATTGCCAGCCAGCACCCGTGTCAGATGCGACAGGATAACAGTTATTGTATTTGTTATTGTTATTCCCTACGATCCAGACGCGGCGTATAATAACAGTTGGTACATCTGCTGCCGCTCGTCCCAATGTCGTCGTCTCCGAAATGGAGCAAAACGGGGAAGAAGGCGATTGATTTAGCCGGGGAAGGCACTCAGTCAATATCTAATATCGGCTAACTGTCTTCGGACGGCCATTGGGCGAACTGGACGGAGAAAGGGCACCGACGGAAAATAATATTAGTCGAATCATCGTAGTCATCATCGGATGATGGATGACGAGGCATGGGTCGGGATGACTCGGGCAGGACGGTAAATGATGAGACGCGAGAGACCTCGAACCAGTCGGCTGATGAATTGTTGTCCGAGGATGGTACGACTGATTAGAAATGAGGATGACGGCAGTTCAACGCCCTCCGACTACATATCCAAATAATAATAATAATAATAATAATAATAATAATAATAATGTGTATTTAATAAAGCGCCTTTGTATGGCTCCCGCTAGAAATGTGGGGGCTGTAATACTAAACGCACAATCGGCAGGTCACTTGAACTGAGACATGCGCACCTGCAATAGTTTCTGACTGGATTACCTGAGTTTTCGGGATGATTTTCTAATGGATACAAGTCGATACGGGTATTTAGGTGCAGTTATTCTGATGAGACTAAGATCACAGCTAAACGAAATAAATGAATCCTATATAGTAAAAGCTGGTTATAAATAACTAGGATATATCGAAATAGTAGCTTAAATCGAAGTGGTTAGCTGGTCCGGCCAATCGTCCATTCACTTCCATAGTAAAGTACCTGCGATATAACGAAAGTTATATAACGAACGGTTGCTTATATCGAACTGATATTTTCGGTCCGAACAGCATTAAATCAATATAAATCGAGCTGGTTATAACGAAATACGATGTTTAAATTGTCAATTGTCAGTAAGTCAGTAAGTCTAACGACTGGTGTGATCATTATAATCGTAAATGCAACAACCCATATAAAAATAACAATCAAATTTAATTTTATTGTTTTGAGGACAGAAATATGCAATAATATTGTTACATTGGGGTTTGAGTAGATATTGACCCGTCACCTTAAAATGTATTGTGGCGTATGATAAATTGCGAACTTTGGATTAGTTATTTTAACCAATTATTGCTCATGCGTCGGTAACTAATATCTGATACATGCATGCCACTTAGATTTGAAAATTGGGGTAAATCGAAGTACCATTATAACGAAATGAATTCCCATTCTCTTGGATTTCGTTATAACCAACTTTTACGGTATTTTACTTCCAGATGACGACAAGCCGTTTCGATGACGGCGACGATGAGAGACGTGAGGTAGGCATCTTGTACTGGAAATCCGGAATGGTGATCGTCTAGTCGTAACAGTTAAAAGTTAGCATTATTTAGCTCATGAGACACGTTTTACCTGTTATAGCTGAGAGATATCAGCTTGTTTCTAGAATGACAATATCGATTATAGATCCATCTCACATAGTATTGCATTCGCTGATTCCACCAAAGCGTGTACATGGGATAGATATATAATGGTAGAGACAATTGAGGAATATGCTTCACCGATACATCTATCGATTTAGAAATGAAAAATCAACGTTCCAATAGCCGAGTTATAAGGGTACGTGATGTTTGGTTCGAATTGTGTATGCCAGAAGTTAACTTGCGACGCATAAAATGCTGCCACCTTTGTGCATCCTGTGCATGTCTCCACCTACTCCAACGTAATTGTATCAAAATATAAAGCCAGGTTTATCCTATACTGCTAAGCACATTGGCGGTGCCCATGTCAATAAAATAAACTAGGCTGACTTTTTTCAGAAAACAAGATCCTGATAACGTTTCAGGTTTGTTCAACATGTATATTTTATTTTGTTTAATATATGAAGAGTCGAAACAGAAGTTGACATGTAATGCTATGTAGCGCAATAGACGAAAAAAACCTCGTGCTTTTCAGTTGCTGTCTTTACTCTTTTGGAATTCACTCCCTGAACATGTTAATTCATCAAATAGCATTGCGTTTTCCGTCAGCATTTATTTCAACACTCACTACGTCAGATTTGCTTAACCTTCCTGAGTTTCCACTCCAATTGATCATTTGTTGATGAACTTTGCAATGTGTTTCGACTATGAGATTGCCCAACCCGTCCACTAGGTGCGCCACTGAGCCCGATTCTTTTCTAGAATATTGGCGCTATAGAAGCTTTGAAATTATTATTAGACTGGTGCAATAGAATGTTGCAGCCGTAGATCGCCGCTTTGACTCCAATATATTTGTATTGGTAATTCACAACAAGGTCTAACTTTATAAGTTGACCTTAATTAGAATCTTTGTGTAACGTACAAATAAAACAGGTAAGGAATCTAGGGCTTATATTAGATAATACCCTAGGTCTGGAGAAGCAGGTAAATTATTATTTGGGGTATTATTATATTACATATTATTTGTACAGTGCCTTTGAATGGCTCCTGCTAGTAAGGGCGCTTTATTAAATATACATTATTATTATTATTATTATTATTATTATTATTATATGCAAGTCCTGTTATTATCAAATAAGGAATATATGACTTATTCGTTAGTACATAAATGATGAGACATACAAGACTTTAGTCCAAGTCTTTATTATTTCCCGACTGGACTATGGCAACGCATTGTTATATAATACTCCCCTCACTCTGACAAACCACCCACAGCGAGTGCAGAACTGTGCTGCACGCATGGTGACACGCACTCGCAAGAGAGAACATATAACACCAGTTTTGTTCCAACTGCACTGGCTTCCTGTACGTTTCAGATCACAGTACAATATCCTGTTTGTTAAATTCAAAGTAATAAATGGAACAGCACCAGTGTATCTAAGCGATCCGATCGAACAATATATACCGGTGAAAATGCTTCGATCTGAGTCCTATTCACTTTTGAGGGTACCAAGAAGTCATATAACAATGTACGGAAAGAGATGCTTCCGAACATCAGCTCCCAGGCTGTGGAACGAATTGCCAAATCACATTAAACACGCAGGAAGTAGAGAGAGACATATTTTGTAAGGTTCTTGAAACTCATTTATTTGAATTGGAGTATTTATAATATTAAACCAGTTAATATTGTACGAAAATTATTAGATCTATATGAGCTCAGAATATCTTTTAATTCTGTTTTAACTGTTAAGCGCTTTATGGAAATTTCGGTTGAACCAGGCGCTATATAAAATACTATTATTATTATTATTATTATTATTATTATTTTTATTATTATTATTATTATTATTATTATTATTATTATTATTATTATTATTATTATTATTATTATTATTATTATTATTATTATTATTATTATTATTATTACTAAATAATTATCATGTGTGAGTTAGGATTTTGATGGCTTTCAAAATGAACAAAGCTCTTTGTAAATAATAGCCATCCATTCAATCTTTACTATGCTGGTATATGTCCAGCCCTCTTACAATAGATCGATAACGTTGACGTATCCAATGTCCTATGTAACATCCTTATGGCTAAGGTAGATAAGCTTTGATTTAGACAGAGAATGTCCTTTGAAATTGAACGCCCAAATGCAAGAATGAACACAATGCAGCTTGTCAAATGCATGCCGGCCGCCACAAAGCCATCCCGGTGGGAGCCGTTAATACGAAAATAAATCTTTACCCGTGTTTCGTCTTGCGTTGGTTGAATACCAAGTATACTACATTAAATATATCTGCTCCTCCAGGTTCTTATCAAGACAATTACATTAGCATTTCAATGTACTTAATGTTAAAGGAGTTGGTAGTACCTGTTGACCAGTTATATAGTAGTGTGATATACCTTACTGTGCAATTACTACATTTATGTTGGTAATTGAGATAAGAATATATGTAAGGATATTCACGTATATATATATATATATATATATATATATATATATATATATATATATATATATATGCGTGTATGCATATGTATTTATGTGTGTGTGCGCGTGTGTGTATAGTGTGTTTGTGTGTGTGTGTGTTTGTGTGTGTGTGTGTCAGTGTTTATGTATAATTTGTCAACTATGTATTTAACTGTAACACAATCAGTTTATTTATCTCACACATAGTCTTAAAATATTGCAGTCTGTTTTGTTTGAACTCCTATCAGCCGATCAATCAAATAGTCAGTGGTACATTCAGCGAGTCACTCAGTCGGTCAGTTAGTTGGTGTTTCTATCTGACGTTTGCCTACCTCTCTGCTTCGTTCATGTCCATCATTATTATGGAGGGATGTTTCCCTCGCATAATGATAAAATATACCAACTTAATATATGGTAATATTGTTTTTATTGTAATATATGTGGTTAGAGAAGCATCGTTTATATCTTAGCATTAAAGGCCTGACTGCCGCTAATTTATATAGCCTTCAACTTCAGATTGCAAGCAAAAGGTCTGTAAAGCTTATTATTGATTTTATTAACAAATAAGACAGTTGGCATACAGAAAACTATTTTGTTCTACCTCTTTTGGGTAACACAACTTGTTATATGGAAACTCCCAGCCTAATTATTCAGGGCATAACTATGCACAGATGTATATAGTAATTCATTCTGAAGTTGTAGTCAAATAGTAAGTGTTTTCGCTTTTAGCCTCTCCAAATTGTAACAAATGCCTACACCTATCGTGGTCATAGCAATGACAACTGCAATAGGTTTAGACAGTCAGTTCCCATAACACATATTCCCAGACTCTTTCTTCTCTTGTTGTTTACGTTCTTTTCGAGTCTTCTCCTCAAAATTCCGATATGCACCATCCGCTCGTTCTTCATCAAAATGATGATTCTAAGAGATTTGTTCCGTAATCAGTTAGACAATCGCTCGTAGGAAGCTCGCATAAATTGTCCCCGGTCTTGTTTATGAATCCGGAGCAGACCAGAAAGGTCAGCTTACAGATGGGCCATTAGTCTGGCTGCCACCGTCTGGATCATTTTCATTTCCTGCTTTGACACGGAAGCCCCTGTTCGGGTAATTGTCTTCTTGTCCTCAGCAAAGCCAGCAGGAATAGGCTCCGAGTAGATATATCTTCGTGCGAGGTGATGATTTCTTTATATAGAACGATGATACAAATTTAAAGGAAAAAGGAAGGGGATCTGCTTTCGCAGTTTCACCTGATGGTGATCGCTCAGATGATATGTTTCTGGTGGTGACCACGGTAATAATAAGATCAACAACAACAGCAACAACAAAAAGAACAACAATAATAATAAGAAGTTTTAATGATAATAATAATAATAATAATAATAATAATAATAATAATAATAATAATAATAATAATAATAATAATAATTATAATGATAATAATAATAATAATAATCACAACAATAACAATTCGCATAAGATAGCAAAGAAAAGAATCACGTATTTATTTTACTTTTCCAGTTTGTTTTATTTCAGTGCGTCAGCTGCATCTCTGATAACCAACTAGAGTGGTATTAGCAACTCAAGTGCATTAGCATCTGGTGTATTTTCTTCTTAACTTGTGTATACTTAAATAATGTTTTAGAAAAAGGTGTGAAAGTATGAAATACTGGTAAACATTTACTAGAAACATCTGTATATCTGTATTATTTTGGTCATCTACCTATCTGTTGTTTTATCTGACGAGCTATTTGCATAAATCATCACTTAATTATGTACTTCTCATTTCATGAGCATATACCATCAGCATGATAGAAACATATTAGTTATACTAGCCAGGTTGGCTGACAAACGTGATGAAACGTCAAATATCCTACCATGGTTATGTTCATAAAGTATATTGCTAGATATATCCAGGTCATATGTGCCCGATTGGAATATCAGCATTATGCAAGCTAAAACAGTCAAAGTGTTGCTAGATAAACGCCAAAACATGTAATATTCTCTAAATGATGTCGTCTCTGTTATGGCGATGCAGAGGATAAATCATGTTTCATCTAATATAGCCAATCTGGATGTGAAGTATACCTATCAACCTCAATCCCAAATGTTTACATGTAGCCACAAAAATTAAACTCCTTTACTATATTTTGTCGTAGCTATCTCACAAACACTTCTATATAGGCAGTCAATAGCAGCTTCGCGCACTCGCCAGTATGGTGGCAGCTACAATGGTCATGGCGAATAGAAGCAAGAATTTGTTAATAGATAGAAATCTATCTCATTGGATATATTGTTGTCAGATAGTCTCACCTTGACCATATTTCGCTTCTCGCTTTTTCATTGAAATCTCGAATCCAAGCTAATCCTTTCCTAATCGTCTTATAGAGAGCTCGTATAAATTAGTTCCGTGATGTGTATCTAGCCAGAATAGACCAGAGAGGTCAGCTTCCAGATGTACCATCATTGTCGATGGCGGCCATGTGGATTAATGTCATGTCTTCGTCTAATATGGAGGCCTCTGTGTCATGTTCGGCTAATTGTTCCCTTGTTCATGCCAAAGGAAGTGGGATTATGTTACAGTATATATATATATATATATATATATATATATATATATATATATATATATATATATATATATATAGTTACAAGTATATAAATATGGCTAAGGAAGAAGTGGTAATTTGTTTTAACTGCGGTCTGTAATGGTGAGACTTAACAAGGATTCTGAAGATAGTGGTGAAGATGATGCTGATACTGATCCTGATGATGGTGCTGCTGCTGCTGATGATGATGATGATGATACTGCTGCCGATGAATATGTTGATGATAACTGTATGACAGCCGACAAAATAACCCATTCCATCTTTTTTTTAAATTTAGGGCCTTTAATATTCAACTGACATATTAATGGTCAGTTGTACCTTTAAAGAATGACTAACATAAGGAACAACAGTGAAGTGTTGTTCATCTGGGTTCTATTCTCTGTGCTAGATTTAGAGTCGGAGCTACATTTATCTAGGTCTCCATATACCTGATCCCATTATAATGTAAATGAGAACATGACTTACATAATGTGAGCAGCTGGAGGTTACGTCCAGGAAAATTGAGAAACCAGAGAATAGCAACCAGAGTAGGTCATCATGTGAGCTAAATGGTGCTATCTTTTATATCTTTTTACATAGATCGCACAGTAAGAGTAATACTAGTGGGAAATAGAAAAAGCTAGTACTAGCAGCGGTAGAAGTTGTAGTAGAATTAGTAGTAGTAGCAGTCGTAGTAGTAGTACTTGTAGTATTAGTAGTAGAAGTAGTAGTAGTAGTAGTAGTAATAGTAGTACTTGATGTTGTTATTATTGTTCCATTAGTAAAAATAGGATTGGTAGTAGCAGTAAAAGTAGTATTTGCAGTATTAGTAGTAGAAGTAGTAGTTGTAGTAGTAGTAGTAGTAAGAGTAGCATTAAATGTAGAGTAGTAGTAGTAGTAGTAGTAGCAGCAGCAATAGTAGTAGTGATAATTGTAGTAGTAGTAGTAGTAGTTGTTGTTGTGGTGGTGGTGGTTGTCGTGATGGCAGTAGTAGTAGCAGTAGCAGTAGTTGTAGTAGTAACAGTCGTATTGGTAGTAATATAGGTAGTTGTTGTCAGAATTTTGACAGAATATAAATAATTACTAATTCACATATTCATTATGGTCCAAAATGTATTTGACCACATTTAAATGTATCAAACACACCCTGAGCTTCAACAAGCGTTGTAATGTAAGACATGGTGCTGCATCAGTGATGACATATTCTAAATATGGACCGGATGAAAGCATTCTTCGGCCATCAGCATTGCCAGGGATGGGGAATAAACTGAATTTATGACTGCATCTATTTTTTCTGGCCCATGATAATGATATAAAGTATTTATTAATGGCTGCCGGGAGGATAGAGAGCTTTTGCTTGTGTACGCAATGAACTCTGGCGCGCTGTTCACGTTAAACGGAGGAACTGTTCCATTGGTAACAATAGATGGAAAGGCCATTGTCCACCCGATGAAACAACACGCGAGGCCATTGCACGCGGTCGCAGCGTTTTACAATAACACCAACAGTGCGCTGGCCGTTGATCGACTAACAGAAACGAGGCTTCTCGTATGCATGTATGTGTATTCTGGTCTCATTCAAAATTAATCCATTTGTTAGGGTCATTGTTTTATTGGTTTACTGTTATGGGAATGACACAGGCCGATAACGGGTAATTCAGCGGTTATCAATTTTCCATGGCCTCTTGTTCGTGTGATCATTCTTTAATCTGTGGTTGTCTATTATGTGCTTCTATGAATGGGAAACAATGTGCATTACGCTTTCCCTTTTAGTTGGCGCTGGGAGTTGTTGATCAATCATAGCTAAATTATTGATCTGTGATGATAGAATTGTACAAATTACAATTGAGATAATTGTTTCAAGATATAGACAAACAGGCAAAGTTAAAAACAGAGAATAGTAACATAGGATATCAACATAAATGTATATTTCCCATTCATTTACAGCCACATTAACGTCCCCCAAAACAACCAACTATTCTTTTCTTGTAGTATGCAACCGATAAACAGTAATAGACTATGCCATCTAACTTAATATTCGTTCAAAACATAATCACTACCATTCAATATATTTATTTTACCTGATAACGTATAGCAGCAGAAAATTTGAAAATAAATTTATATTGATATATTTGTTAGACTAATTATATCAGGTAATTTCCAAATGTAATGAAGTGAAGTGAAAAATTACTCATCCCTAACGATTAACGTCACCTCTCAGAAATCCGATTTCAGAATCTCAATTGCAACCAGAACGCTAATCAGGCGTTCATGCGCAAAACACGAAATGCAATTGCGCAAATATTAACTACATTCCCTTCCTATTAAAGTAGCATGTGTTTATTTTTCATTAAGGTATCGTACCTGGAGCAGCGTGTTTATGACATTTATGTCCATAACATATATTATCTCATACACCTTTCTGATAGCTTTATCGGCAGGCAAATAAACAAGTTGTGTGAGTTTAGTTGATAGGTAGTCTATCTGCTGGAGGGATTATTTTATTATTAGATCTAGCATTATTTGTGTGTCACGCAACGGATATGATTGAGATTAGAGATGACATCCTCGCAGACAATGTTATTGCGTCATTTCCGGGGAAGTTGCTTACAAATATACAAGTATCCCGCTTTATTGTTATTAGTATTATTGTTATTGCATCAGCACAGGGTCTGAAATGTAAATAGATCATAATCCACAAGCACTCATTCCAATATATATATATATATATATATATATATATATATATATATATATATATATATATATATATATATATATATATAGGCAATGGAGCAGACAAAAATATATACAGCTACACATACGTGTATACACACACACACACACACACACACACACACACACACACACACACACACACACACACACACACCACACACACACGCGCGCGCGCGTAGCCGGTTCTCTCTCCATCGTGGTCATGCTGACCTGCAAAGATAATATTTGTGTCCACAACTCTGTCATACCTGAGTAGGAAGAACTGCTTATATACTATCGATCTGTTCCTATTGATTTCACAGTTTACGACCAATCTTAACTTACAAGATATATTACAATGCCAAGATAATGTGCAAATATATAACAAGTTAAACCTGACTTGGCCATGAAATGCACCTCGATGAATAAATTGATGGGATAGCATGTACAATAATACAAATTAATGTATATATATATATATTAGTTCTTAAAACTGATTGTAACCAACGTACATTTACCTAGATTTACAAGAATCTCACTTTTTCAATATATATATATATATATATATATATATATATATATATATATATATATATATATATATATATATCGGCTAACAAAGCATAACAGAAAATAAATGTATGTGTAATTAGTACGTGCCGACTACTTCCTTTGATAACTCTACCCAGGAATGTCGGGTTAAAAGTTTGTATAAACCTGTAATTTCGAATCTGATTAGAACAGAAGAAAGACAATGTTATTAGAAAAGTTCAACCTGCACGACAACAAGATGGGATAATATTACATCCCCTTACTCATTCATCCGTGTTCTTACTCACTTCTAAAACCGCCTATCAATATAAGCTGCATTTAACTTTTAGTGAATGCGAGCGCAATGCTATTACTTTGGATAAATGATACAAAATGTAAATAATCGCTTGTTTGAAACATCAGCCACATTGTCTAGCCTTTCGTTTAGTGGATCAAATGTTAGATCCTACGTCCTGATTTAAGAGACATTGTCGTAAACAAACTATACATATATGTCGCTAAGTTACACATTAATAACGTCAACATATGCATTGCACTTCTCTCATTAAGTAACGCACCGTAAAAGACGTGACCGGATTAAGTCCAATTAGGAAGGCTCGCCAGTATCTGGTAGAGATTTTAGATTAGGCAGAAAAAAGGAAAGCATTTTGGTGAATTAACGCATCACAGATGAAAAGCATCTGCCAGAATCAATTGAACTTAGCATTAATAGAAATTAGCATGCGAACGTCCGTGTAATATCCGAAATGTTCGTACTGAGGAAATTCTAACAAGTAAATGCCCATTTGACGATGCTAATTTAGGATAAGTACCAGTCCAATAGCACGGCGCTAATGTATTGTCTACGTTATTAATCAGGATTTATATTTGGTAAGATAAGGTCCTGAAAAGGTTTCGACATCTGCAGTTTCGCAAAGAGGATCAGATATAGCATGTGATACGCAATAAGAAAGTCATCACTAGGAAAAGGACCAACTACAGATAATGACGTAAGCAGTGACATGACCTTTGATATGAACGTAATGACATGAATAAACATAGTTTTCGATCTGGTTGTTGCGTCTGAAGTGGACATAGTGTTGGAATCGTAAAGCGTGCTTGAACTTATAGTCTGACCTATATATTGAATATGACATACGAACGCAAATAAATATATGAACATGTCTTGTTCATGGACAATATAGATTCTAAAGTGAACATATTTAAAATATTTCATATAGAAAACTAAAAATGTGTTCTTTTCTGTAATGTTCAGGAATACTAGTTCTTGTCGTGCTTGGATAATTTCTTTCTAAAGACCCAGTTTCGTACTGACAGAAACATCGATATATTGTTAACATCAGGTCTAGAAGCATCCCGTGTACCTTATTCAAATGAGAAGCAAGTCTTTGTTGTCCAACAATACCTTAATTTACATATTTTTATATACGACAGGAAGTCATGCCCCGCTTATGGACACTGTCAGCGACAGCTGCCCCTTTGAACATATTGGCTTTAGCCTGGACATGGACGCTAAAAGAGGCCTAAACGTGGAACGAGATGGTAGTTAGACGTTTGTCACAGGTAGAGTAGACAGAAATGTGGCTGTTTCTATGGTGAAGTACATTGATAAGGGATAATAGGATGCGATTTGTATCAGTGGCTCGAGAACCTCATGATGTCAGCCTGACCGTATGCTGGGAGACACGTGTCGTAAATAAACCGACCTTCTCTAATGAGCCATCATGTATAAGCTAAATTGTATATAATCCCCTGAGTTCATATATTTTATGTGGGTTGACTATTATCTATCATATATATATATATATATATATGTATATATATATATATATATATATATATATATATATATATATATATATATATATATATATATATATAGAGAGAGAGAGAGAGAGAGAGAGATGGAGAGAGAGAGAGAGAGAGAGAGAGAGAGAGAGAGAGAGAGAGAATGGATAAGACACAGTTAATGGCAGACAGAGAAGGCGAGTGATAAACATATGGGTAAATAGATAGCAAAGGATAGAACAAAAGAAAGTAGTATGTTTAATGAACAGATAGATTAATAAATACAGGAAGAGATAAAAACAGAAATACTTACATATTCATTACAACATTAATAATAATGATATTATTACTGTTTGTATGACTATTTTTTCACTATTAATAATTTTGTTATAATATTACACTTTTTAGGAATAAGAAGCTATAATGTGTAAGTGTAATGACCTTTCCTGCATGTTGTTCATCCCCAATACGGTGTCTTAAATCATTGTGAACCATGGAGCCAAACAACTGCGTTCTTGATACTAGAATTGTATTCAGTTAATACTTCGAAACTCCTAATATATTTTAACTTTTCTTTTATATGCATTACTTAAAAACACGATAAGCATTATGGATATGTTCACTTTCCAGATCTGATCAGGAACCAAGCAGTAAACATAGTTCCAATTTCTCTCAATTGGCATTGCCATCCGTACGACGTCTACAGATTATAATCGTTAGGTGTCGCTATATATCTATGATTGATATCCGGATGTACAAGCGCTATTCGTCTCAGGTCATCGACCTGCTTACGTTCCAAAATTACAAAAAGGTAATTTGTATGCATAATTATATTACACTTTTTCGTTAAGAAATTCGGTGAATCAATTTATTTTTCATTCTTAGAAGAAAGGAAGTGTTAGGATAGAAAACATAATTACATCTACGCCCACAAATGCCGATGCTAAGTATATTAATTTAGCCAGTTGTATTAAATTATATTAAGGCAACAATACAGTTATGCTTATAGTCAGCTGTATGCTTCCCTTGCTATCATATCAATTAACCAATTGTCTAATTAATAGCACGCTGTACTTCAGATATCCAGAACATTGCCTTGAAAATGAGTGTCAACAGAGTATATGTAATGTATCATCATTCAGTTAAAATAAGCTTCATTATTGTGTAGCTCTTGGACCACATATATCAGCTCGGCCTATATAGGGACTATTCATAATCCTCATTTATATTCCAATATATAACCGACTACCCAACGTGAAGTATTGGTATTCATAATAGATTCGCTCACACGTGTTATATTTAAATATTATCATGAATAATCAAATGATACCTATAGAAGCGTTACGTGAATATAAATGCAATAGATAAATTCCTTACTGCCTTCACATCTGCTAGATCTGTATACAAATAAACATCAGCTGTATTTTGTTGGGTTCTTAACTTAACGGCCGAGAACAACTACGACAACTATTGAGTTGTCCACATTCTGAGAGGATTAAGCCCTAATCAACCAGGGGGTGCCAGCTTCCGATGTCTGCTGCGGGACAATTCGGCCATAAGCAGTACAGTTTTGTTCGACATAAGACGCCGGCTGCCCGTCTATTCACGGCTCCCATTCTTCACCCGTTTAGTCCAATCCATCCCTAATCACACTTGGCATTCGCCGAGGGAAGACGACTTACCATTTGACTGGCTACAATTTCTCTTCAATCAGATTCTGCCTATACGTTTTACCAGTTCGTTTCTCCGCTCGGTACTACCAGCGGCAGACATGCTAGTACAATAGTCGCAGGGGATTGTGTAGGGGGAAGTCGCCGAACGAGATCTTTAGCCGCATTCGTCTCCCCGTTGGCCAGAGAAGTATTGTCAGTCTTATTTTGCCGAACAACACGCGCTCCTCTAACTTCATCAAAACCTTGTCAGAATACACAAAGACCATCGGAAGGCGATTAGGAAACAATGCAGCGCTACATGTGATTCCATTGCAAATGGATAAAAAACATTATCTTCCATTACCAACAAATAGGAAAATTCCTTCGGGTTTTTTTAGTTGTTTTTATATCAACTATATATTTCTTTCTATTTGTAATGGTATATATCAATATTTATTCAGTTGATAATGTTTCTTTGTGTTGCTGCTTGTCATTATTTGAGACGTCTATGAACTTATGTTATTAGTGTGTAATTTATGGTCATTACAAACAACGTTTTGTGAAGAAGACCATTTTATCTTTAATCAATGAACTGACCAGTGATAGATTCAGTTTGTCTTCCTATCTATCTGGTTTGCTGATTTTGTATCTGCTTATTGGTCGGTATATATATATATATATATATGTGTATGCGTGTGTGTGTGTGTGTGTGTGTGTGTGTGTGTGTGTGTGTGTGGGTGTGTATGCACCTGTGTTGGCGTGTATGCGTCTGTGTGTGTATGTTTGGTAGGGTGAATGTATGTGAATATGTGGGAGCGTGTGTGTTACGCGCTTTAAAAAGGCATTGATATATATATATATATATATATATATATATATATATATATATATATATAGAGAAAGAGAGAGAGAGAGAGAGAGAGAGAGAGAGAGAGAGAGAGAGAGAGACAGAAATAAAAAGAGAGAGAGAGAATGGTGAAGATAGATTCAAGCGTACAACCACTCAGAGTAACAAACAGATATATATTCCAAATAGATATATACGGGGTTATTTGTGTTCCTCATCTTTCCAGTTCCATCAACTCACGGCTTAGCGACACGGCTTAACGCCGAGCTGACACAAGAAGAGCGATGTCCAGCCACGAGTTTTCCTCGGCGAGCCGTCATGTTCCACACGCAGAACACTTAGTCATCTTTAATTTATCCGGCCACGGGAAAAGCCACGACAAATGCGCCAACGCGCAGCCCACTCGCGTCAGGTGTCGGCATCCTGAAGACCGAGGAAACGAACGCCGTCTCAGCTCGACGAACGTTGTCGTCCGGTTGGAGACAGACAACTGGGGTTCCTCATGTAGAACGAAGACCGGTTCATCATCTCCCCGGGCCAACCGCAGAAGTAGTCACCGTCACCTTGCTGGACTCGTGAATGATGGCCACGCTTAAGCGGTGCTTCTAATTGGAGGTCTGGGAATCCGTGATGCATTTTCTCCGGCGAGAATCTCTGACAATCAACGATTACTTAAGAGGAGTACGGCTGCCCAGATTAATTGACCTTAGGTGACGACGCGTACGTAGGAGAAGTAACAGAACGCTGCTATTATTTAGCTTCCTCAGCTACATCTAATGTCCAGTAATGCAATAAGCGTACATCAACTATTCTGCGCCAGAAATTAAACAGCCTTCGAGATGCTTGGAGTGAAATAAGGAATATATCTTTGTCAGCGTTAAGCTCGGTCATTATATCCAGCGAACTCTTAGCATACATCCTTTTCAGATGGCTACGGGTCTTCGTGTGGAAGGCAAATGTCCAATCGGGCGCCACGAACCGGTACGAAACTACGAACAGCCCACCGGTATTTCTGGTGTTCAGTGATCGATCCAAACATAACTTCCTAGTTAGACGAAGAATTGCATTTATTTTACTGCTTTATATAGGCATTAGTCCTGGGAGCATTGATGTTAGTACCGAGTTGTAAATACCTGTAGTGAGAAGATAAAAGTATCAACAACCAAGTCATCAAACATAACAATAACATACTATACTAATAAACAAATTGTTGTACGATCTTCGTAGTACACACGTGCTACGCTTTGGTACCAAGATACATTTGGCATTCATCATAAATAAGTAATTGGCATGGTCATGCCTCCGCGAAATAAAGTTCCCTTACTTTCTGCCAGTCTGAGCGATATTGGTACAAATATGAACGAGCATGACATTTAACATTGCCAGAACGTGTTATTAATGCGGAGAACTGGCTTTATTAAATAAAGCTCCACTCCCTCAGAGATAATTTACAATTTTAACGCAATTACACTCGGCCAGAGTTGAAGCCATTCCCCTTCTCAGATTGGTTTCCTTTCGCTCGGCGGAGTGCATTAGTTTGGAGTATTTAATTTTTTTAAATATTTTTATAGATGCGTCCATGCTCATTCCAGACAATTGCCGACGTACTGCCATCGATAGAGAATACTGGATCGGCTTTAACTGACACCTATCGCATCTATAACAATCAGGATATTCCCAGCCGAGCAATAACGTTTTGGAGGATGCAGTCATTTATATAAGGCAATTCTGTCGGATTCGCTCCGATATGGCTCTCCGCAGCATCAGCGACGGATTAAATATTGCTGAACTGACACCAGTACAAAGGGACGGCACTCGGCTCTGCCCACATATAAAGGTCGCTTTATATTCATTGTATTGCTGTCCAGAAGGACTGATACGTCAGATACGATGGACCATTAACAAGATTAGTAGCCCACAAACGAACAACGATACGTCTGATAGTGGAAGGGAACTGTTTTGTTTTTACCATCACACTTTTGACTTCTTCTTGTAAATATGCCTTCGATTGCATTTGTTCGCATACAATTAAGTTAATTTGTTGATATCTGCACAAAAACGTCGGTAGATATTTACGAAAGCATGAAACAGATGTATATAAAATTATATATATATATATATATATATAAAATTTATATTTACCTACTCTTGTCACTATCTATCGTCGATCTATCCATCTATCTATCTATCTATCTATCTATCTATCTATCTATCTATCTCTCTCTCTCTCTTCTCTCTATATATATATATATATATATATATATATATATATCAATATGACTATCTCTATATATCTGTCTATTTATATGCATGTATGTTTGTTTGTCAAAATATAAACCAACTCATTTGCAAATAGCGGAGACGCCAATTGAAAGCCAAACCATCCATTGAATTCAGGTTTGGCTATATCTGAGGGATATTTCAGCTGTCAATTCGTTCGTACATTTAACCCACATCGTGTTTATAAGCCTCCGTGAAGTACTCATAAACGGATATCATATAGTGGCACTTCACTTAAATCCAAAAGGAAAGTTTTGTCGTTGCTTAACGCTGAAAACATAGTTGTGACATGTAAGTTTGTAACCTCCTTCAATATCTAGAAACAAATTATGTTATTATATAATTTCAGTATATGACACTTTTGAATGATTATTGCTGGCAAAGTCTCTTTGCTTCATGTATATTGCTACAAGTTTTGCCACTATTGCTAATACTAATACCGCTACTGCAATTTTTTAATTTGAAGTTTAACTTTTTTTTTTTATATATATTATTATTATTTATATATATATATATATATATATATATATATATATATAAACGTGATAAATATTATAATATGATAACTGTTATATTCCCTGGGGTTCTTGTTGTATGCATTCACAGATATGTTGTAAAACATATTATGTGACACTGCTGTTTTTTTTTCTGATACACGCAGCCATTCTTCCGGAGGCTATAGGACTGTTGTTATTACCACATATACAGTCATTCCATGGCCCATTATGATGGCTGTGTTATAGCCGCACAGAATATGCGCGTTCGTATTCCGAGCACATCAAGCACCGCCGCTCTCACCGTAAACACCATTTACAGCTTCGTTAGAGGGTACAGTAGTGACATTTGTAGCTAATGGTGTTTATATCTGCTTGATGGTGCCTCATTTTTGTTGTATATTGTTGTTAGACAAGGTTATGCTGGTATATGAGACAAACAACGATTGTAACGCTGACGATTCATTAGTGGGTTCGTGATATTTGAATACTTGTTAGAGCGATGTATTGTTTGAAAGCGTTATGAAAAGGTCGATTATTTTATATATATATATATATATAATATATATATATATATATATATATATATAATATAATATAT
>JAODUP010000544.1:97500-162500 GCA_025642065.1 Paralvinella palmiformis | reverse complement strand
TAACAAGCGTCTTTGAGACAAGCATGCGGCGAGGCTGTTAGCTAGATGGTGACAAGGTAAGATGCCATCGTGGCTATCTGAACATGTAGCATGTAGCTCAGCGGTTGAACATAGGCTAATAATAATCCTGAGGAGTCAACCTATGTGACTAGCCTTAGATATACAAATAATATACTTTATATAGAAATCGGTCGGAGTAGTTGTTTTCAAGTTCCGAAGTGGCCTACCCCGCGAAAGAAGAGTAATGAATAGTTTTCCTTATACAGCTTAGCAAGTTAGATATATACATCATTATGTGGCAGCTATAAGATAATGAGTCTTGGATGATTTCGTGAAAGGAGCAAGATAATTTATATTTCTGCTCCAGCTCCACAAGATGGTTGCCGATTTAGTAAATATAGCTTTCCATAAAACGGATAGCTAGACTTGCGAATTCCGATCCTTAATGATATAGTTTTTGGTTTTCTACCGGCGTCTTTAATTTGCTACCTTTTAATCATGGTAGATCCAGATCAAGAAAGCAACATATTTCCTTACATTTCTTTTGCAACTTACCAGTATTCGTTGGATTCGAGCATACTCGGTGACGAGAAATGTGTGTCGTCAAACCCCGCAGTAATAACTACCACTAGCTTATTATTTGTTCCGTATTAAAGGCAGAGTCGGGGATTGAGTGACGTATATTGACTACCATCCAAACTAGATCATGATTTGTCTGTTGTTGACATCGTACTCTTATATAAATAAATAATACGCTTACTGCCGAACTATTTATATACTTAATATCATTGTAGTATTCACCAGGGAATAAAGGACAGAGCACCTGGTTTAGTTGAAAAGTGAAATGTAATCAACAGACATCAATGTTGACCCTCGATAATATACCTGGTTAGTAAGTACGGAATAATGGTGGTAGTGCGTCAGTGAGTAAATAGTGTATTTAACGTGGATACTAGAAATGTCTGAGGCATAAGATGGAAGGACTATTTCCTATCCTAAGGACGACGATTGATTGTTGATTGACACTTTTGTGCATATAGTAGATTAGTGGGCGACCTATTCTAAGAGAACAGTCACGTACATATGTAAATGATTCCATTTCTACCTCAATTCGAAGGTTAGATTGGAGCTAGTGAGTATTTCAGGGTGAGATATAATTGAATGTTAACTTGCTTTATTACCTTTCCTGTCCTTTTATCTTCTATATTAACATTTTCTGGTATATAAATATGACGTCAGATTATTGGGTATTTTTATGGATTGAAAATATATATTTCAGATATAGACATTTCCGGTTAGGAAATGCCGCATAGGAAATCTCCATAGCTAATAGTGGGGAGAGCTCTGAATAGGCACTTGTTTTATGGCATTATCTCAGGCAAAAAGTTATCAAATCTGCTTTACCTTGTGATAGTTGGGTATCGATTTACAGAAATATCTTTTCCATCAATAAATGATATTATTCAAGATTTATCAGCATAGAACCTAATGTTAAAAAACACGCATCGAATGCCTAGTTTGTTTATATATGAAACCAGTCCACGTCTGGCGGCAACTGACTGTTTCTGATTGGCCACAAAACACAAAGGCTAAAACATGTATAGATAGCTATATATTTCAACCTATTATTCATGGAAAATAATACATGTCAACGTAAATGAAGCAATACTTTACAAACAATACATACACTATAATATTCCGTGAAAGTGCGATTAATTTTAAACAAACATGAAACTGAGAGCTGATCGAATGAGAATGGCAAACATGTGTTGTGGTGGGTCCTGATGGGCGTCATATTGCAGGATCACATACACATATTTGAGACAGTGGTGTCATAAAATGTCGATTTGTGCAATAATAAATTTAATATTTCCCTATATCTGAAGTTTATCGCTTATCGTTATTGATGATATTGATAATATTACGATAAATTACCGTATTTTTAGAGATCTTTATCCCAGGAATGGCCGAAATCGCACTATTTCCTATAGTACAAGGACATCTGGATAAATTTCACTAACCCGACATTTTCCAGACATTTTCGAAAAACAGACTTCGTGTGATGTGAACTATACGAATAGATGTTTTTCTTTAATTCAAAGTTTCATATTATTTAGCTTTAATATCTTACCTAATAAATCGCATGTGTGCTGTACTAAAAAACAATAAAACTGGAAAAAGTCCAAAAACAGTCATTAACCTTTTTAATTGATTGCAATAAGTCTAACTGCGGAAGCTTATTAACACTGTCATGCACAAATATATTAAATCAACGATGCATATGATTCTTTGGCATTAAAGTTTATAAATCTGTAAACGGTTATTAAACTTTTTTCATAGCCATTATATTTTTACAAAAACAAAACTCTTAGAAAGATACAGCCATATTAAGATATCCGGTTTGATTCCCAGTCATGCCATCCAGGTTCTACACAGACCCAGTCTAAACAAAATCACCCATACATCATCATAGACTGCAGCAAAGAGTAATTACATATCGGGTCATGGTCTACTACAGACCTATCCGTTAACACTTATCTATACAGAATGGGATGCGCTGTGGTTAATCAAATGTAGTTTACTACCAGAGACACACTGATATGATAGCGCTCATCAGTTAGCCTTCTAGGATAGTGCTGACGGATCGACGATCGTGTGACACTGTATAGATAGTAATCTCGCCGTAGCAGGTGTCCTTAGACGTAAGGTAACTGGTGAATTATAATGACAGTGTCGTCATTAATTACAAGTTGGTGGCTATTAATTAGCCTGATACGTCATTTGTCTGCCGATAATCAGTCTTCATTTGTACTAGCTGGCATTATGTCAGATAATTAACGGTGTGAATATCAAATGATGTCAGGGTAGTGTTTTGTGAGTTGATGGTTTATGGCAAGGAATATGATGAGAGAGGCAGACAAACCTGGTGTTAATTTTTAAAAGTAACCGGGGGTGGAGGTGGGGGGAGGGGTCCATAATATATGTTTGTCTTCGCGCAAGTAGTCGTTAAATATAAGACTATTATTTACATGATGTAAATATATGACATTTGTGATCCAGAAAATATTATTTCTACCAGAACATAATATTAACAGTTAGAACAAGATAATATATATACACACACATATATATATATATATATATATATATATATATATATATATATATATATATATAAGATGAGGCTTTAAGTATTAATAAAGATATTATCTTACTCATCATATCTTTCTCCTCAAGTGATATAATAGCTTTAACTACATGTAATTTAGGTGCAACTGGCATCCTTAATGACGACGATGTTCAAACTTAAAAGTTTGAAAATGACTATTATTCCGAGACAAATATCATTTTCATCTTGATTATGTTCTCGGAAGTTTATTTGTTTGATAAGGAAGCCGTGTCGGATGTTTAGCAGAAACGTTATAGTGTTGTAGATTGATTGTCATAACACTGACAGTCTAATACCTGTTATAAGGTGCTACATGTAGTGTCGGTGATATTTGTTAATGCATATCGTCTATCTTCGGCGGATGACTGATGTCATAACGTCTCTTCTCCGATGTCACCAAATATGTAGAAAAACACACAGTCTCAAGGCATCCCTGTCATAGACGAGTCAGCGTTCAGACACACACGCGCACACGCACGCACACACACACACACACACACACACACACACACACACACACACACACACACACTCACACACACTCACACACACAAATATATATATATATATATATATATATATATATATATATATATATATATATATATATATATATATATTTATATATTGGAGTACTCTTTACAATAATTTTACCCTATGCCAGAAACAAATTGAGTTCTTATTTGACAACAGTTTGTTAGCATATTAGTATATACACAACCACTCTTTTTAATCACTGAATTATTTAAAATAAAGGGGGACGTTAAAAACCCCTGAGAACGTAAAACTATTCTGGCAGGGACCACCCTCGGGGTATTTCGGCTCCATCTTTCCGTACTGCTCCCCTGTGAGTGGTTGAGGAGGAGTTTCTCAACCATTCAAACATAGAGGCTGTGCCGAATAAGCGACAGCCTGGGAATCTCCCAGAACAACAAAACAAACAGCACCCGGTCGACATACAGGATGACAAAGGTTGGCATAGGACGGATACCAAAGGTTGTAGTAGTCGAGTTATAGAAGAAAAATATAATGTTAAAGCACAGCAATAACGTAAGACTATTAAAAGTGGTCCATTCACAGAGTTTGTCAAGTTACAGAGATGTTCAGAGTTACATGTCTGATAGTTTTTTTTTTTATATATATATATATATTATATATATTTATTTATTTATTTATTTATTTTTTTATTTTTATATATATATATATATATATATATATATGGTATATGCATGTGTATATATGCACTAACTTAGAACATCAACATCAAATCATCCTTTGCGTTCTATTCCTCCATACATCTATACATAAATAAAGCTACACGTACATCAATATAAATATAAAATATCAACACCTCCACATGTTAATACATACGGAGACCTAAACATGTGTCTGGTCTACTCATCAGCCTGTGGGAACCAGCTAATCCGCTTTCCTACGGGACAAATATGTCACGCCCACAGGAAACTGGCTACATGCAGGCTACGTATGTTGGTCAATGATGATACAGAACATACAAAAGATAACTACTTTGACACCACAGGTTACAATCAGCAGGAGTGTCTGTGCTTCCAAAGAAACAAATATATATAGAATATTTCGACACCAGAAATGATGACGCCAGCTTTATTCTTGATTGGAATGACTAAATAAAATCCTACCTACATCAACCGTATCGATAGATGTCCGACAGGTCTGGCGTGACAAGTTGTTCTCTAACCAGAATGAAAAACTAAGCCTTCCTTAGACTCTCGGCGCGTCAACAAACATAACCGTTCGATGAACACGTGAT
The DNA here is from genome assembly GCA_025642065.1 of Paralvinella palmiformis. Classification (NCBI taxonomy): domain Eukaryota; kingdom Metazoa; phylum Annelida; class Polychaeta; order Terebellida; family Alvinellidae; genus Paralvinella; species Paralvinella palmiformis. The sequence continues at coordinate 157,542 of JAODUP010000544.1, read as the reverse complement.
ACACTACCTAGATATGGAAGCTGTGAAGTGGCATAGCTAAATAATAAAGTAGCAATACTGTAGAGGTGCTTACTACTGGACTCGAACGAAATATCGCCTAAATCACGAGTAAATACTATGACTTACTCACGCCTAACAGATAATCCTCATGCGTTTCCGTATTTCAAGTAGTGAAAGTTCATCCACGCCTAATTTAGCGTCCCTAAGTAAATCCAGTTAGGTGTGATGGGATCTAGATTAAAGCGCCTATCCGCTTGATCTCTTTGACCCATGGTCAAGAACAGCGGATTTAAGGCAGATCTCCGATCATGGAAATAATACGTCGGAATTAATTACACCAGACGTGTTTTTCTAGTACATAAGAATATAACATGACACAATTATATGTATTTCCTTCTATCTATCTATCTATCTATCTATCTATCTATCTATCTATCTATCTATCTATCTATCTATCTATCTATCTCTATCTATCTATCTATCTATATATCTGCCTATATGACAATCAATCTATCAATCTATCAATCTATAAATTTGTTGTTTGCCTTTATGTGTGTATAGCTGTTTATCTATCTATGACATAGACCTGGCACTAGAAGCTGGAAAGTTTATCTCAAAAAGTCAAGTGATCGTTTACGTTGATAGAATGCTGACTCAGACTTTAGACTTTATCACTCCTCCAATGACTGATTGCGTGAATGTTGATAATAGGGTATGCGGCCCCTATCATTAAAGTCACAGGAAGCTGTTCATATTCCTTTAAAATTGGCGATGTATCATGGCTAGTTGTGGTATCTTGTTTCCTCGTTCTGCCATAATCTGTCTTCGGTGATCATCCATATAGCTGAACACATATGCTAACTTGCCTACCTGGATAATTGTATGGTGTCGTACAACGCTAATATATATCAGTGGTAAGACAAGTAAAATCGCTTGTCAGGTATTAGCTAGCAAATATTCTACAGAACGAATGAAGATACACATTTTAATTAATTACGATTAGTCGTAGTGTTAAGAACAGTTGCGATACAAATTCCAACATATATCATTGGCTTCTAATTATGTCCTTTCCAAAGTACTGTTCTATATTGTTCTTTATTATTTTAAGGTATTCAGATTGCACATACATATTTCAGTTATTTACAGAAGCGATATTAGTTACTTTTCAATAGATATATATTCTCCTTTTAACATCTAATTGACGTTACAAATTAGCGCGGAATCTACCAAAATGATGTGGAGGTGTATTCTTGACAGCAACGCCGTAAAATGGACATTATGTAAATTCGATTGAATAATAATATGCAAATGGCATGGTGTTTATACAAACATTAATAGCTTGAAACCGCATATGTTATGTAAAAGAAATATTTCATAAAATTCCCTTTTCCAGACTCGATAGGATTCATTATTGCATAATTTGGTGCAGTAAAATATTAAGAAAAAATAAATCTCTTGGTAGCATCTTTCCTCGTGGCGATCATGAAGTACATTTTAATTGGAGTCAATGTTTTTAATGACAAACAAAGCACACCATGACGAATTCCGGGAGTCTTCCGGTTTTCAGTACGCCATAGATACTGGCTTTAAGAAGCGGACTACATCAGCATGCAGCTAGTGAACGCGGTAAATGAGGAATTCATTCGATTAATTAAGATAATTATTTAACAAGTAGGTTATATTGGCTAGATTCTCCTGGTTCTCCTAGATGTTTCCTTACATGTAGTCTGAGTAGAAATAAAGATCCAGCTTGATAATAGTAAATTATGTGCCAAATATTTGAAACCTAGATGCCGTATACAGAGTGCGTAGTTGAGCGTTTCATCGGTTTGTGGCTATCTATAGCAGATAACTTTATTGTCACTAGCAGACGGAAATGGCAAAGCAAAGAGTGGGTGAGTTAAATTGTTAATGACTCAGTGAATGAGTGAATGACTAAGTGAGACAGTAAATGAAAACGTGAGTGATTCAGTGGGTGAATAAGTGAGTGAGTGAGTGAGTGAGATGACGTGGAAGCTATGAAATAGACGGGATTCGGCATCAGGTGATAGAGGAAAATAGTCTTTGGAATCTATTAAGCTATGCAAAATACAAAGACAATAATTTAAAAACGAGATAACAACAGCGAAACATGCTAGACATGTAATCCTTTACGGTCGTCACATGATAGCCGACCAATTATGTCTCTAACAATGAGGATACATTGGTTGTGAATTTTTAAATTCCGAAATTGAATAAAATAAACAATTCCTAACAATTCACTCTTATTATCATATGTATCGGGTGAATTTTTAAATTAGATACTATTATATCGAGGAATAATTGCTTATAAGAGGTATGCGAGCTGCATATATGTGTGCTGTGTTAATTCGGATATGAACGCATTTTTGAATTCACATTCTTCCTAGTTCATACAGCATACAAATGTACGGATATGTGAGCATTGTCAAGAAGATTTTTGTGTTCGGGTTTGCGCATATGTTTGGGTTTGTCTTTGATCAGTCGTTTATATTTATTTGAAGAGTGTTACAGTCAGAACTAAATCATAAATGAATAAGTCGCTGAGTCAGATTCAACATTATATTAATTACCAGTGCAATCGCAATTTCATAGGTATGTAATACATATCTGGACAGCTTGAAACAAATTGCTAGAAATTAAAGCAATTAAGCTTATATAGAAAAACTAGTATTTGCATATAGGGAAACCACTATGGATGAAAAGTTAATGAACGATTTTCAAAAAGTATGTAATACAACCTTCCGAATACACGTAAGCCCAAACTGTGGCGGTTTTGGGATGAGATAGCATAAGTAACAAATTACTTTCTAACAGTTTATACGATATTCAGACTTATCTGACAGAATAGTCACATCATGGCAGTTATTTTACGTGGCTTAGCTACCTCAATTGAGTGAGACGCATATGGTCTGTAATTTACTGCTTCGCCACGGGGACTAATTCTCAATCAATTTACAATTTACAATATATATGGCATATTCGGTGAAGAAAATCTTACCAGTTGCCCGGTTGGATGAAAAACTCCTTCTACTATATTGCCGCGCCCGGGATTCGAACCCACCGACCTCCCAAACAGCATGACCATAAATATCAAAACACAAAAACACGCACACGTATATATATATATATATATATATATATATATATTCGCAAGCATGCACGTGCATGTACGCACGCGCACACACAGGCACACCCACATACAATACGTATATGTTTAAACTAACGTTTTACACTTGAATCTGCAAATCAAAGCTTGGCCTTCTCCCTTTCATTTGTACCTCAATTTTTCTCTGGTGCTTCAGATTCCATTATATGGATTGTATTCAAAAGTTTGAACCCAGAAACTTTTTCTCTTAATTCGTTCTGCTCAAAAAAATTAATTAATTATATTAAACTTAATATTTTCATATTTTTTGAAACGGTTCTGCTTGAGGGGGGAGTGCTTAATTTATTCGCTATCATATATCACCTCATTATGCCTTTGATTTGCTCCCATCGATGCGACAACCCTACACTTGTTGTTCGGCCGATCAAGCTCTTTATGAATGCCTGTCATAAGGAGGTAGTAACAAAAAAGTTCTTTAATCAGAGACTTACTATACGTTAATTCGTGCTGCAGCATGTGAAATAGTGCCTAGAAGTCACGACATAATCCAATTTTAGCATAACAGCAGTATTGCACAATACATTCTCACCACAGAGGAAACATTGAACTAACCTAAAATTTGTACTAGTCAACACATTAGGCAACTAACTAATTAAATACCTAAATATAGTTAGTAAATTTATGCATTTCCGGCTGAATAGAGAAAGACAGATAAATAGATAGACATAGTAACAGTCCAATGGAAGGATTGCTAGAAAGAGCCAGATACAGCCAACATACTGACCGACTATTGCCGTAAGTCAACTTTCAAAACAATAATGACACTGCCACAATTAATTACTAGTTCTTGTGTATTAATTAGCGTTAGACGTTGGTAATCCGTCTTCATTTCTGACTGCTGATATCATGTCTGATGACAAACGGCCTAAATATCAAATTATTTCCGGTTTAAATTTGTGGTTTGATGGTCGTACAAAAGACCGCTCTGGTGATAGAGGTAGGGGGATAATTTGTCAGTTTATAGAATCGACCCAATAAAGATAAAAGAGAGAAATGTATTGTCGTAGACAGCTCGACAAAACATCATTAATGACAAATTGCAGACGTCACACTGTTCCAGTAATACCTAGACATTTCGTACAGATATGATGGTGATAGATGTATTGACATATATTCGGATATATTGTTATATATTCGGATATATTACAATACTTAACATGTAAACATATCACACATTCAGTCACTCACACACTAAATCATCTCTCAATCCCCCACTCACTCATTCATTCATTTACTTTCTTACTCACTCACGTATTTATTCCTTAATTCACTTACACATTTAATCCACTCTCCCTTACTCACTCACTAATTCATTCATGTATTCACCCACCTACTCATCAAATTAGAACCGTAATTCATATACATATTTCCAAGCTCTTTTGATGACCAACTACAGATCATCAATTAAACATTATGTAATATATTTTATTTATTAGCTGTTGACGGAACAATCAGTGTTCAGCTTAATGCAACCATAAATTCTGAATCAGAATTATTAATATTTGGCATTATTACTAACCCTACTCTGACTGACTAAAAAAAATCAAGCCTGGAGGGTTCCATATTTAAAATACAAGCGTATTATTTTCATTGTTGTCATGTCACAGTTAAAGGTTAGGGTTTGTCGTGTTGTACATAATAAAATTGTCAAATAACATGGTAAATGAAGTTGAAAGAATAGGTCTCATGTAAATGCAGGAGACCGATCAATGCTTATTATTATCGGATATATTGCGTTTTTAAAACACGGCGCTCACAGTATAAAACATATTGTTGTCATTTCTGTGAGATGCCAAATTTGTTAGCTACTTAATCGAAATTTATAAACTGTTTTATATTACACGTTCTTAGAATATAACACAATAACTATCAATATATCTAACTACATACACACACACACACACACACACACACACAACACACACACACACACACACACACACACACACACACACACACACACACACACACACACACACACACCATCATATATATATATATATATATATATATATATATATATATATATATAAACATACACCCAAATGCAAAATCACACACGCGTACCTACACAATCACACACACACGCGTACAGACACACTCATACCCACACACACACGCATACACACACACACACACACAAACACACACACACATATACACATAAGTTAAAATTTTCTGAGCCTAGTTAATTGTATTTAATCTATTAGTGGATTTATTGACTTTTGTGTTTATGTATAGGTTTGTCTCTTTCATCTTTTTCTATTTCTCCTTTGTGTGCGTGTACCTTTTCTTGAATATATAGTGTAAAAGACAATATATACCTATCTTTGTATGTGTGTTTATTTTAATACATACTCTGTGAAGATAAGCTTATATTTTGGGATATTAATCAAAATGGTCCCATTCTTTAGCATCATTCTGGTTGACAACTTGGAAAATGTCAATTCAACCCATTTCGATTAGCTTTAGATTATATGATCCCCATTCATAAGGATATGCAATGCTATAACGGAAACAGGTTTCTAACTCACATGTTAGTCCAGCAAATCACACCATGTTCTTTTTGCAATTTATGCGATTAAGGTAAAACATATATTTGCTTCGCAATATTCAACAAGGCTATTGTAAGCGAAAATTAGAAGGAATATTTCACTGAATTAAAATCTGTATTTTTATTAGGAAGATAAACCAGCTGATTTTCTTTCTCTTTTTGCAACAATATAGAGAGTAATTCTTGTATGATATTTAATGAAAGAAAACATTAAGATCAATTCTGTTCACATAAAATATCCATCTTCCACGAACATTTTCTCGGTACTATAATTGGATCCTGCTGTAATGATATTTTGCCCTGTCATTAGTACCTGTCAGCGTGGGAAAAATATTATCTCCACCTACCATAATTTTCTCCACAAATGAATGTCTAACTGCACTCAGAAGTAGTGTCTGGATACGTGACATGGTTTGCAATTAGCGAGACGTATCGAGTAAATTGTGCAGTGAAAAGTGCAGGCGAAACGCTACTCTTGACGTCATCGACTTTTTGGCAGGAAGTTGAGTTGGTGGTGTTTGGGGTTGGAATTCAATAAGAAAATGTTAGCAAAAGTATTCCATCTACCGTGCTATGAGTGAAATGTAACGATGTCGTTATTTCTAATTCGAATATAGAAAATTAATATATGTAAAATATCTTTAATTGATCAAATGATTATATCAGAAGCTCTATATCAGGTTTCAGTTACTACTATTTCATCGAACCAGCTTTATCAAGTGCAGATGGATAGCTTACAATTTGTCGTTGCGAATTTCCCAGCGTAAAGTTGAAGGTAGACGTTTAAATCATAGGGAGAGATACAACATATAGAGCATCATACAAATAATGCTACTGCTTTTAGGCATATCATTTCGACAACGAATGAACGTGGACAATGGTATTTCCATATTGTATTCAGGGTTATAAAACTCCCTCATCCCCACATAATTGAAATAACAATTATCATTGATGACAGTTCAAAACTTAATCTCAACTTGTCAATAATCTCCTTATCAACCTCATATGGTAGATTTAATTACTTCCTCTAATATCATTTGCTTAATTCTGAACCTATAATGAATAATTATGTGAAGCCCGTCTTAAGTTAATAATGTTCAATCAGGCCACTTTAACTGAACGGACCTATTTGCCTGGGTACAGTAAGCGTAATAATTGTTATATAACATTATTCAGTATTCCATATGTTCTAATGTTAGAAGGCGGCTAACAATCATTCACATACTTGGCACAACCTAGAATGACCTTCTACCATTAGTAATGTGTTGGTAATTACCAAATTCAATAAAGCTTGTGAAAGGTGCCAGGTTCTGTTAGAGGTAGGACATCTAATAATGGCCTTTATAAGAAATACCAATTTCCCTTTTTGTTTTTATGCATAGAATAGTAACACTATATCCAAATTATAATAACATAAGGTAACCTTGGATCTAAAGTAAAACATATGTAACGGACAGAAATCAACTGAACACTAAGCGAGATCATTTCTTTCTATAATGCATACATTATAATTATTATAATCTATTTATTAATATATGAATTTCATATTATATCCGCGTTTCGCTCTAGCAGCATTACCTACTTGTTCTCGATTATTTAACAAGTTTGTAACTAGTAATTGTATGGCATATTCTACCTCTATATGATTAAGTCACTTTGTGAACATTAATCTATTTTGGCTACTTACATTAAATGATTTAATGTCTATCGTAAGATGAACTTTATGGTCAATGCATCTTTTAATACATCCCGACCCCCGGCGGTATGTCCAAGTGCGACCAGTATCAACTTTATGAAAGCTATTGATTGCAGATACCCAAAAAAGCATGCTTGAACAAAAATGTAAAGTTCAAAGAGAAATTAATAATAATTAATCTACTGAGTAAGAGAGAGAGAGAGAGAGAGAGAGAGAGAGAGAGAGAGAGAGAGGGGAGAGAGAGACAGCCGGACAGAGTGAAAGAGAGGTCGGTTTGATGATATTTGGTTATATTACAGTGTACTGTAAGTTAATGATATGTTATTCAGTGAACTTATGTGATACACGTAGCTTTTTAGTAGCAAATATACCTTCGTCGTTTACTTCATAGTGAACTTCATGTAATAGCTGAAGGATATCACTGAGGAGGATGACAATATGTTCTTAATCTGTCAAATTATATAATTTGTCTTCCCTGACTCGTTACTAAAACATAAAATGAAAACTACTGTCATTTGCAGTAGTTTAAGAACAGGCACGAGAAGGATACACAGAAAAGGACATTGCTGATAAATTGCGTTGCTCCAAGAAAGTGATGCTCAATGCTATGCTAATGGCACGTTTTATAACAGAAAAAGGCCTGATCATCCATGGAAAACATCGCCCAGGGAAGATCACTCAATGAAACAGATAGTAATAAGCACTCCAATTAGATCCTACAAGAAATTCCGTGCTATTCTACGTTTAATAGGTTCAGCAATAAATTCAACAATGTTTCGCGACGTCTCAGCAAAGAATTTGGACTGAAGTCCCACAAGCCGGCACAAATATCATACCTAACATCAGTGATGAAGAAAAAGAGACATTGTTGCCATTGGACTCTCACAGAGTGGAACAAAGTGTTGTTTTCTAACGAATGCACCATGGAGCAATTTTGTACCTTGACATATAGACATTAGGCGACCTATGTGTAAGCGTTTTGACAAGATATATGTTGTAGCCACAATATAATACCCATCCAGCCAAATTATTTGGGGTACAATGTCGTGCGTGGCGCTGTTGGTCTGTATTTCATTCCGCCTAATATCCAAATAAATAGACCCTAATACGTGGAATTTGTCAAAGAGAAGCTGAAGAAAAACCAAATATCTGTGCCGCAAACATCTCAGATGTCAAATCAATCCATAACCCGTGGACTAATATGAAGGATAAGGTGGCATATAAGTAACCGTCAGACGTTGAAAATCTGAGGCAAATAATTGAGAAATGACACAGGAGTACTGCGAATCTTTGGTATCCAGCCTACGGCATTGCACCAGTGCAATCATTGGCTGCAAAGGAGGACACACTAAATACCAAAAAGGGGCACTTGTAATTTTGGATGTCATCAAGTTCCAAATTGTATTTTATCTGTCTAATTTTGGCTGATCTGAAACGTTTGCAAATAATTATCTCTCTTCTCTCTCCCGCCTTCTCTCTCTCTTTCTCTCTCTCCCCCTCTCTCTTCTCTCTCTCTCTCTCTCTCTCTCTCTCTTATATATATATATATATATATATATATATATATATATATCCATTATCTATCAATTATCAACTCATCTATTTGTCAATTTACTTATCTGTTCATCCACTCATTTAGACTTGGAATCAATGGTTGAATAATGCAAAAAGAATTTGTACTGTGAATAAAGAATCAGTGTTAGCCCCTTAGGTTCACCAGAGTATTCGAAAACATCTGTTATTCAGCATTTAGATTGCACCATTGCATGCAAAATAATAACCGGGCACAATATTTTCTTAACTTTAACGAATGGAAAGGCATAACATGATAAGTCACGTATCATCCAGGTAGCCTTTTAGGGGCGCCTCCGTGGTCTAGCGATAGCGTGTTGGACCACAGATCACTACAACCCGTGTTCGAATCCCGGCCTGGGCATATATGAAGGTTGTTTCGTCTTTCACTTCGTCTCATTGCCTTTGGATGTCTCGGCCCATTTAGCCTACCATATCAGTGTAGAGGCATATAGCGGCCCTTGTGAATTATCCTAAATTAGTATTATTTAGTACTCATAGCCAAAGGTGCATACAATATTTATCTGAATTTTTATAAAAGTATTAGCTAGTACTTAATTGATGGAGTACATTGTAATTCATTCAACAGGTAGCGGTTGTAGACAGGAAACAATAATGCCATTTACATCTTCCAAATGACTTCACATTTATTGTCATTACGTGTCAGTTTATTGAAGATGTCAGCATTTAACATATTACATGTCTTATTACCATGGAATACTCAGCGATATCAAGTTATATTATAATCCAGTTATCTTCTATGTATCATATTAATTTCGTGTTTTATTCTTTAAGCCAGAAAGAGACGTTACCTCTGAAAAACCTTTTCAATTCTGAACCCTATTTTAAAACAATAAATGATACTTTATTTTGTTCGATCGTCTATTTATGTTTTTATTTTATTTTTAGTGAAAGGTCCTTTTATAGGTATTGTGCAATGTGAAGTATCATTAACATCTGAGGGAAACATGATTGCGAAATGTTATTTGATGCAGATCATATTCTATTTTTGGAAGGTCCAGTGGATGTTATAATATACCGGACGCGCAACATACAAATAATTCATGGATTCATGAAAATCCGCGAAATAGCATTGGTCAATACCAAGATAAGGATATTTTGCATTATAATAGTTACCCATGCTCAGTACAGGAAGACGCACAGCTTTGATATAAAAATAATTATTCAAAATATATGATTCAGAGTTCAGATTTAAGCATGAATATGCTGAATGATAAATATGTTTAGGACATCATACATGAATTTAGCCATTATGATAGACAGTATTCAGAAGAATCTGAACAAAGACGATATTCACACTTGGGTCATAGTATATTTGTATTTACTTAATATTTAAATCAAGATGAATGAGGCGCTCTAAACAATTTAATTATTATATATAATTATTATTAATAATATTTCTCATAAATTATATGTATGAAATAGCCAACAGATAATCATTTTAAAGCACTTGTTTGTGACAGATGGAATGAAATAATGTATTTCTATGTCTATTCTACATGTCTTATAATTTCCTTTGTGTGTCTATATATATAGTGAGAGTGGAAGTAATTTTCAGCTAACTGTATTTTCTATACTCTTATCGTATATACCTTTATGAGCCCAAATCATAATTTTCGTTAGAGCTTATGTTAGAGTGTAAACTTATATATATGGAAACCTCTACTACAAAGTATAATTAATTCACTTGTTCTTGTATTCATTTATTCGTTTTGCACCGTGTATAGATATTGTTGTTTAAGTGACAATCGCCAGTGACTTGCAGAGAAATGTAACTTGGGCATTTGTTTCGGTGGCTATAAAAGATCCATTTATACACATGTTATATGCATTTAAATATTACAAAGAAACGAACTCTTGTGAATACAAGTTCTATTCAATTTGTTTTTCCTTTAGCTAACGCTAAATTTCATGCGTACCACACGTATAAAGTTACAGTTATATACAATATTTAATATTTGTTTTATCATATATCATATTGCCTGCTGTTGTACTGAAACGTTTACTTTATTTGAAGAGTGGTAAATCTGATTATTAACACATTTTATTTTATATTTCTATGTGTTTGTATGCCTGCTGGGATGAAATATTTAACAGAATCATCGAAGTTAGTTCGTCTCAAATTGTCAAACAAAGTTTGATATTCTAAATATCCATGTGTGTTAATCCTCTTTATACAGATGTCATCTTGGGATTTTACTAGTGTAATTAATAAGTCATGTCCCCGCTTCGATCAGTACTTCAAATGGATGCTAGGTATTCATCTGTGAGGGTAATTAACGTTCTTGGAAATTATTGTGGTTTCAGGTATTGATAAATAATGAGAAGATGAGAAATTGTCCATGAGTGAATACTATTTTATATCAACATTAATATTTCCTAATAATCCGCAAATATGTGAAGATTATTATGTTTTTATGACCCTCAGAGTACTTAAAACAATGTTAACAACACCCGTATTCTTGTGAGTTGTTCTATTTCCACTGAAGTATCAACCGGACAGACGTCCCTGTTTACAAAACGTTTGATAAAAATACTTTAGTAAATTTGCGATAAGGTAATCTAAAATAAACATATTTTACCATCTTCTGATTTATTTGCAAGATGTTTGTAGTATGCGAAGACATTACATTGATATCGATAAATTTGTTTCTTTAATTTTGGTATCAAATGTATGCGTAAATAACTATGACAGCGATGCCGTGCCCTAACTTATTCATTGCAACTTAAATCAATTTTAAACGCATTATTTTATTTTCAAACCCAGCTTAAAACGCATGTCAGTTTAATCGATTATTATGGTACAGTACATTCTGATTAAATACACGACTTAACAAGAAACACCATATGTTGTTTAAGATGAATTTACAGATATGCTGTTCGGGTCTATGAGTGAAACGTGTGTGATTGGTTTGATTAACCTCAACCCATATCAGACTGAAACCTTTATCCCCGATACGACATCCAACATATGCAGCCAATCCAGGGTTTCGACCCTAACGGCTGGAATGTTTGTTACCATTGTCTCACAAACGGCACTTCAATAATAAGTGGATGTAGATTTCGGCAGAAATGTTGAATTAATACCACACTATATGGGGATATTATGTAATTCGTCCGTAAAAGCAAGATTACAGTGAGCATGCACTTGTGGTATATACGATCAAAATATAAAACAAGTTGAATCTTCATATATATTTTCTACCCATTTATGAAATCATACATTAGCCCCCCCCCCCACACACACACACATACACATATACGCATATAGATATACAAACGCCAGGCCTCGAAATTAACTTTAGAAACTGGCAGCAAACCTTTTCTGCCAGTCTTTTTGTCAATCAGCAAACATAATTTCCTTGGCAGCAAATTTCAAGTAGGTGGTAAATTGTAATACATTAGCTATTCAATGCTACCTCGTTGTTAAATCTTCCGTGTTCATGAATACTTTGAAATTATATTTGACACAATGTTACTATCACCGTGTAACAATCAATTACGTTTGTACCGAACGATGATTCTTACAATTACCCCATTATTGCACATAATTCGATTAATTTGCAATCACTCTTCTCCTTTTTCGTTAAAAAGTTCAGATTTCGTTGTGTTGCTTCCATCTCCATCCGTGATATTTTCAACTGCCAGTTTGCAGCATTAACGCTCTACCAAATGGTGAGCGGTGATTCGGAACATATAAATGATCGTCTGTACGGGTCTGGTTGGATAATAACGCAAACGTGTCACAGCAATGGCCCAATGAAAAATCCATCCTAGTTTTCTGTAGTAATTTCATTGAGTAATACTTGACATTTCCAGGGCATGTGTATGTCACAGCTAATCAGTTTGATATATTTTAGGTCCACTGATTTAGCAGTCGGGCGTCATTTTATGGACGTTTGATAATGTTATCGATCTGATAAACCAGTCAGCAAATATTTGCTGCCACACAACATTTTAGGCAGCATTTGTACCCCAGTTCTCCAAAATGCTCTACTGGTGTTAATTTCGACCCCTGATAAACACGTATAGAAGTTCAAGGAAACTATCGTTGATTGTAATTTACATAACTTTATAAATGTTTGAAAATTCCTTAAAAGTTCATTCGAGAGGAATGAGGAGTGTTCACAATTTGATCTATAGTTAAAGAGAACAATAAAGTTTGTGACTAGTTTCAAGTGCACCGAACAATAATTGATATGATAACAAGTTTTGAATTTTGTTATTGTTTATTCACCCCAGATAAGTAATCTAATAACCGAACAATCTAATTGAAGGACCTCTACTGAAACCATAACAAAAGATGTGAATCAGCTAATAAACAAAATGTATTGTTAATTTCTGTATTTTAAATGAAGCCGCAGTCGTTATTTATTGTCTTATATTCATCCAATTGTTACTGGTATTGAATTGTTTCAGACGTTAAAGGAACTATTATGTGATCTTAACCCAACAAGGAATACCATAATCATATACGAATATATATAATATATATATATATATATATATATATATATATATATATATATATATATATATGTGTGTGTGTATGTGTGTGTGCGTGCGTGTGTATGTGTGTATGTTAGTGTGTGTATGTGTGTGTGTGTGTATGGGTATGTGTGTGTGTGTATGTGTGTCCATGTTTATCAAGTTGTAGGTTAGTTTCTGTTGCTGTGATAAATATCACTTCCAATATAAAAGATGCTTACACTAATAAAATTACAGATATTACCTAATAATTCTACGAAAGGCCATGGCTCATCTTCAAGTCTGGTAAATGGTGTTAGATAATGATTGCATTAGTTCACTCACAACGAGTCTTATTCTATCTCAGGTTAGCTGCTAAATACGACAAGAAATAATACCCTAATAAATCCTGTGAACTTGATCCTATTACTACATTGTTCAGTCTCCTTACAAACAATTTCACTCTACATAAACCGTTCTACTGAAAGTTCATAACGACCTAGCACTAAGCATGGACACGGGAAAGGTCACAGCACTAACACTTTAAGATTTAACTGCAGCTTTTGTCACCATTAATTAATCGGTTCTTCTAGATCACCTCTCTGATTGTTATCGCGTATCAGGGACAGCATTTACCTGGATCCACTCATTCTTAATACATAGGTTTTAATCAATACAAATAAAAAAATGTTTTTCAAATGCAGAGCGTTTGTTTTGCAGTGTTCCCCAAAGCTCTGTTACTGGCCCACTACTGTTTACTCTGTATACAACACCACTAAGCTCAGTTATTCCCAACCATAAATTAAACTATCATTTATATGCAGATGACACCCAAGTATACATATCTGTATATATAGCAGACACTGATCTTTCCCTTAAACAACTTGGTGACTATTGCCTATCAAAGTCTTTCTTCTAAAGAACCTTCATATCTATTTTCCATGGTTGCTTTAGCTGCCAAGTCCAGATAACTCCGTTCATCAGGTTTTCACAAAAATATGTTAATCGTCACGAAACAAACCAGGATAATACAGATATCCTGTGCTGTGTTGCTCTGACCTGGTAAGAAAGCTATTTGATCTAACAGGACAACTCTAAACCTGACACACACCTAATTAAGGAATAAAATAGCTCTAATTACAGCTTTGTAAATACAGTTTATCTCCTCCATTATTAATATCCTTTCCTTCATTGTACGTGTTAATGTGATGGATTGTATTTGTTCACAAACTAGCCTATTAAAGGAAAAGTTCTAATTAGTTTAGAAAAAGACAACATAAACATAGCGTATCAAACTGAAGCTGATGGGGATTTAGATGATGACGTCGATAATGATAACAATATTAATAATAATTATTATTTTTGTTATTATGATTATAATTAGTATTCCCGTTATTAATATTAGTGGTTTTAGCAGCAGCAGCAGAAGTAGTAGTAGTAGTAGTAGTAGTAGTAGTATTTGTAGTAGCTGTAGTTGTAGAAATAGTTGTAGTAGAAGAAGTAGTAATAGTAGTAGTAGTAGTAGTAGTAGTAGTAGTAGTAGAACTAGTCGTAAAACCTATATATTATGAATTAATTTTGGTTTTTATATAAACCTATGCCTAATTATATTAATTAGTTACCTAATTAGTAATAATTGTAAATCTTGTGGTCCCCAGCATATTTTAAAATGCTAATAATAAACATCATAATTGTCCCCTTAGTAGTTCAAATATTTATAATTTGAATCATTTTAGCTTGACCTTCCAAACGCACTTCTTTTATTTTTATAATTGAAGTATATAATAATGTTTATAATTTGCATCAACAAATATCACAACCAGCAGGATTCTTCTGTTTTCTCCAAATTAAATGGCAGTTATTCACATATTATGGACATACTGCTATGTTAAAGCAAGCTGAAGGTAGACAGTGAGAATAAAGATTCCTAACCATGTTGTAAAAGAAAGTGAGTGAGTAGGTGACTGAATGACTGAGTTAGTGACTGAGTGGGTGGGCGGTCAGTCGGTCGGGTGGGCGGTCGGGCGGTCGTTCGTTCGATCAGTTAGTCGGTAAGTCAGTAAGTCATTTAGTAAGTCAGTTAATCAGTCGGTCGGTCTGTCGGCACGTAACAGTAATAATAAGCCTAATGAGTTTGTTAGTCTCACTACCTGTCTCACTCTGTCGCACATTGAGACAGTTAACCTATTACCTTTCTTTATATATTTATCCTTCTGTGAGTCTCTCATTCAGTACAACTGAGTCTATTTTTGTGACACAACGAATATGACATTTTAACATTAGTCCATCGCTTATTTAGCTGGCAAGGTTGTCGTTAATAAATTAATGATAATTATATCAATAGAAATAATACAATACATATTAATTAACTAATTGCTCTTTCTGTTGTTGTCATGTCAAATGAGACCTAATTGGCTTCTGAAGGAAGTATGATAAATGTGTCATTATTAGAACTGTAGTTAATATATTATTGGGATTAGTCCTTTATAACTTTAATACATGATTTGGTACTAATTAGGTAAAACTATTTGACTTCAACTTAACATTATGCGTATATGTGCATCTATGGAATTAGATGATGAATAAAGACAGCATACACTCGCACATGTAGACACGCACACACGGAAACGCGCAAACACACCCACGCACACAAAACTCACAAACACACCTAATCACCATCACCCACACACATTTCACCAGATGACTCGCTGATACTATTTAATGTAATTAAGGAATTTGTTTATGCTGGCTGATGTTTCATTCTGTTTAATGTTTGTTGCTGAAGTTTATTCATTGCAAATACGACGTTCTTGTGTTCTAAAAATACAGCATAAGCTTTTATGAAAATAAACGAATGAAAATAATAATAATGATAACAAACCTATGACGTTAACCACTGTTTGCGATATATATATATATATATATATATATATATATATATATATGGGTATGTGTGTGCGTGCGTGTGTGTTTTAGGGTACATATATATGTTGGCACTGGCTGAGAGCATCACAGCCTATACATCTTTTAAAATCTGTATCTCCGTTAATCTATAAATAAGAGCTCTGCTATGTGCCTTAATACTGTCCTTTCAGTAAGCTTTTTCCGTAGCTTTCTTCAAAGATCAAGTAAGCAGTGGATCCAAATAACAGGACTTGTTCGAAAACAAAGTAAATACGTCTATGACATCAACTACAGGAGCTATTCGAAATATCTCATACATATTTCCTTTACAGATAATAGCTACATGTATGTATTATTTAGGAAGTTATAACTGATTATGTTCCTAAGTATTGAGGTTGTCCTAATGAAAAAATATTTATTGAGATCCTTGTATTTCATAGGTGCATCACTGTGGAAGTCCAAAGTTAGATCGTCTACCTCAGCCTCAGAATGTACTTTAGCAGATCTAACCTGATCGGTTTACCAACTAGTTTCAGATCTCAATAACATAATTTTCAAACATGAGCGACTCTGGATATTACTAATATTTTAGATATCTTTGTTATAGGCTTCTACCAGTTCACCAACTGATTCGTCACATTCACTCAAGAGTTGGAAAGACTGTAGATCCTCTACACATCCTTGGAAATTTATACCATGAAACTTCTGTATGCAAACATTCTTCTTATACAATCGGGCTTCCTCATATTAATGACGAACTCTACGGACAGATGATCGCCAAGGATTTCCTTTTTCTAGTGAGTCAATGATTACACGCCGATGGAAGTCCTACTATGTGGCTCTAAGGGTGATTGAAGCATGTGATTGAACTCCTTTGAGAGTTATACCACTTTAATGAATAGTTCGCAGAATTTATTAATGATATAAATTAAAAAGAATTAAAAATTCCAAGCAACAATATGTTGGACAATGCTAATTATTAGATGGTGTCTTCATTACCATTTCTAATTTAACGCGAGAATAAACCAAGTTTAATTCCTTTTCAGCACAACATTGGCGTGTGTTATTATCATTAATTTATTATTCGTATAATAACCTAATCAATGATTTATTCACGAACCTACAGACTAGTCTAATACTTGATTTGCAGAACTTGATTTTATTAAGGTATGTCACTGATGCATTCGAATTTTAGATCTCTCTTCCATCATTACTAAACAGATAGAAAGAAAACATATTTAGTCATGGACGAGATAGAGTTCTTCCGTAATTGAACACTTCGCTGATTTCAGAACTGAGTAAGACATTGAAAGTATTTCTAACATTAAGCATCACACGTTCTGTGAGTAATATGGACGGACATTTTCGTTTCATAATGAGTAAAGTGTCACTACTAAAAGCCATTGAGATTTCTTGAAATAATTCACATAGTAATCTTGAGAATTTTCAAATACAATAATTAATTATAAGACGGATAATAAATAAACAATATAGGTGAGCCTTATAGGGATTCATCAGCTGATATTTTGTTAATGAAGCCTAATCTAATTCACATATGGTCTATCAGTTCTAGGCAAGAAACGCCAGCCATTATGGTGAATATAAATTTAATTATATGTTTCTTTCTGGGCTTTACACTTATTTCTCATCATATTCTGTGGGCGAAATGTAAACATTTATTTGGTTCAAAAGTGTCAGTTAACAATTATTTTATGACACATGTATTTCACTTAAATGAATATTTTACTCTCGTAAATCATGACTTGGGGAATCCCTATAAATGTAACCCTGAATATCTGCCAATGATAATAAATAACTATACCTGATAAAACAGATATAAGGAAATATAAGGAAAATTATGGCTTTCTGGAATGTCAGATCGAAGAAAGGACAATACTGTGACGTCAAATAGCGGACTGATCATCTATCACAAGGAGTGTGTTGCGGTCTCCATACAAACAGAATCAGAGTAATACTGCTCTGAGCTAGCTATCTTGGTAACCTTACATCCTCAATTTGCAACGTATTAACTACTACGAGACGATGCCGTCATTTGTCCAAGTACATTACCCAGACAGCTACATAGATGGATCTTATTACAAGAGTACACATAAATCATCATGAGCATTTTCGCAGCGTACTTTTTGGACCTATTTCGATCAAACATACTGTTGTATTAGTTAATACGCATTTTTCCGTATTCAAAGGATTGGCTAGCACTTGCTTACATTGGTATCACTGGTGATGAATAAGGTTATGCATAGATATGTCAGATTTCAGGAGCCTTCGGTCTGTGTCTAATTTTCAAACTGCCGGCACTCACTGACCACTTATAGTTGTTTCAATAGAACCTAGAATTAAATTATATGCAAACATTATCTATAATTTGTGTGAACATATTTGTAATAGTCATGAAAATATGGAATGAATGCGAAAAGTTGTTGTAATGGTCTTTCTTGGTTTATGTTTATTTTCTAGGCTTTAAACATAGTTATTAGATGAAGGTTTTTTTATTTCTGTTTGTTTTCATGTCCTATTTTAGGTGTTCACTACTTTGGATTATTAAGTATAAACAGAGGAAGGTACTGTTCATTCTATATTTTTGATCCAGTGGTACCTATTGGTGTAGACACGAATTTCAACACAAATAATATTTAATGGAATATTCGATAGCATCCTTGAGTAATGCAAAGATAAAAGAACAAATTAGTATTCATGGAATGCTGACAGGTGGGTTATTATTTGTGCATTCCAATTAAAGTAAGGATTCACTACACGAACATGCGAAGTGTTGATGCAACCATACATAAGAACAATATCGGACTCGGAGTTCAGATTCAGTCCTGAATACATTATGTCTTATATATGTTGATTACATCACTATACATATTTCACCAGCTGTAAAACGGAAACTATTACTTAGAGAAGAAAACATGTTATAATTAATATAAAGGATTTTTTAAATAACGAAATAAGGAGTTTATGTGTGCTAACAAAATAGGCAAATGTTCTAAAACATGAAGAAATACATTCAAATAATAGTATGCATGAAATAGGCTATCGATAAATATGTATAAATAGAGCATGGCACAAAACTTATTTGATAGGCTGAATAACTGTACCATATTTCCAGTTTCTATATCAATGCTTGCCTGAGTTAAATTCATTTGGCTCTTATATTTCATTCCTGTTTAGAAGTATCAATTCATTCACCTTCTAACTAAGGGCGTTAAAATAACAGGCAACTCACCGAGCTTTATTATGAAGTTGCTGGTCGCTGAAGGTATTTCTGTCTTCCGTTAGTCTGTTTATAAATACCAACTTTCTGCCGTAAATTGGAATGGGGATAAGGAAAAGACTAAAGTGTTGCATTACAGGTCTAACACTGTCTGTTTGGGTTTGCATCTAACTATCTCTCTCTTTCTCTCTCTTTCACACACACACACACACACACACACACACACACACACACACACACACACACACACACACACACACACACACACACACACACACTCTCTCTCTCTCTCTCTCTCCGTGAATATATGTGTGCATGCGCGTGTCCACATATATATATATATATATATATATATATATATATATATGTGTGTGTGTGTGTGTGTATGTGTGTGTATATAAGTGTGTGTAAGTGTGTGTGTATGTGTGTATATTTGTGTGCTTGTTTGATGTCCACTATATTATTTTATTTAGTGTATTAATATATTTGATACAACTGGCATATTATATGAAAAGTACATCACTTCGCTATATCATCCGGCTATATTACGGTATTTATGTCTTGCAATATATTTAGTTTTTCGAGTGCAAAGAAGTTACAAAACTGCAAAAGATGATACACGCAATTATATATTAGAAAGAAAGGTACTCTTAGAAATGCAGGCTCCATCGAGCTTATTTCCCATTTTCTGAAACCTGTCGAGAACATTAGTTAATATTATTTGTGCGTGAGATAGAAATCCCGATATTTAAGATGTGAACACTCAACTGTTTTGTGTATTAAGTAAACTAACAAATATATATCGTTATAATTCAACCGTACGCGACCTACATTATAGTTATTAGGTAGATACAATGATCTCCGTGATCTATAATGATAGAATAGTGGAAGCTGTTTGAAATAACCACCACCTTTTGGTCTTGTTTTATATTTAAAGAAACGCGATCGATATAGGAAAGAAGTAACCAGTGCCGTTGTCTATGCCCAATTAATTAAAGGAAAATGAAATATATTCAGAATCGCAGATATAGAAAGAAGATTAGAAACAAGAAGAATACAGAGGCAAGTAAGCAGGCTAGCATAGAGCCAAAATAACAATGACCAAATAAGCCAACGCAGAACAGACGGGCTCACTAATTTGATAGTGAAATAGGTAGATAGACATACACACACGCGCGCGCACGAACGCACATACGCGTACACACAAACGCTCCCAAGAAAACACACACACATTTCACTATGCTTTTTTATAGCAATCGGATCAGAATATTTTTAGATAGTTACGTAAATTCATTGTCAACGGTGTGTTATCATTATACTATTATCATATTTTACTTGTAATTATCAAACTGTCATTACATCAAAGTTTTAGTGTTAGATGAGGAAATATGAGTAGAGATGAAGACCTTTGTACAATCATCAAACCAAACATTAAATAAATATGAACTGCCATATCATAAGAAGGCTAATGAAACATATAGATAGATCAGCACCAAAAAATGTGCACCAAAATCCTTTGCTATTGTTGCGTGAATGCGAAGAGTCGTTGGTATGTAGATAAGATAAACCAGATGATAAGCTTAATTTAAATTAATAATTGGGTTGGTGCGATATGTTTCCCTTGCTAGTTACGACACGCAAGGCATTGAAAGTGCTTTGCTCTTTCTAGGAGTGAGCTACTTCTAAATTTGCATTTACTCCGGTGGGCGTTATTAATGCTCTATTGGTACAATATTAAGCATTAAGGATATTGTAATAAACAAGTTGTTTGTAAAATAGGCGTATTGCTATCCACTTAATTCAGACATCCAAATGTTTTCATATCACTTGGGATGCTCCGATGGCGAAATGGTTAGAGGTATTAATCCGGAAACTTCTAGATTGCAGTAAATGCACCAGGCTATATGAAGCGAATCTAATTAGATAGATAGATCCATTAATTGCAAAATTGTTTTTTTTAATAATATTTAAGAAACATTTTGCATATTATATTTATATCATTCTTAACAGAAGGCGTAGGAGCAGGTGAGTGGTCATATTACCACAACAACCACAATTTTCCCTATTGTTTTTATGAGTCTTTACTCACAATGACACATCTGTCTCTATAGCCTAATCAGCAGCACCGATATCGGTATGCCTCTACAACATAAATTACACTCGTGGCGTACATATGTGTGAATTATATTTCATATTACATTTCACCTCCTTAGCTTTTTATTGTCGCTCTTGCCAATCAGTATTTCAGGCTTTAGAGGAGCCCTTTCCTGGTTGATCACTTGCACACCGGACCGTGCTATTTTGCGCAACATGTCACGGACTATGTCTATGGATATCTTCTACAATGATGGATATGAATATGATGGTTATGATGATGATCACGATCAAAATGGGGCTAAATTACCGAATCCCAGTAGCTGCTCCTAACTATGGCATTTTGTTTTACTGACAATAGGTGTAGTTTTCAGTAAGAACGCGAATAAAAGCATTCCGGGTAGCATATTCAGTGACTGGATTAAATATATAATAATATATACATATCACAAAGATTGATTATTTGATTGTGCGAACATTGTACAATAAGCCGAGTATTCATACCTTCATTTTGTTATAAACAAACTAAGATTGAACTCCCTCATTGTATTTTGTTTTTGGTGTGTCATTATAACACACAGTTGCTATTCTTCTGGTGTACTATTTGCAACACCTATTTATGACGTTAGAAGAGGATATAATGCAATATTCCGTTAATGCAAGTTAAACGCTTATAGCTATATAACCAGTAATACACATAATAAGTGTTTACATGGCAAGTGTCAATCCTTATAAAAATGGAGTAGGTAAGATCCTGCCGTTGTTATGGTCTATTGTTTTAATTGCAAGATGCAGATACTTATTTCTTACTTGTGAACAATATTTCCATCAGAGTAAAACATTTTAGGTGTTTAATGTCTGTTTTTCTGCGCGGGTATGGGTATTCCTATCTACATGTATTTCCTTATTTCAGCTGTACCTTTTTAATGTGATAGCAGATGACTAATTACAAGTAGAGTGTGTTTATATATATATATAAAATATATATATATATATATATATATATATATATATATATATATATATATATATGTGTGTGTGTGTGTGTGTGTGTATGTTGTGTGTATGTGTGTGTGTGTGTGTGTGTGCGTGTGTGTGTAAATATCTACCTGTCTGCCTATCTGTCTATCTATATTTCTCACCCACCCCCGTATCTCCCGCTATCTTTATCTGTTTCTATATTTATGCCTATTTATCTATCTCATTAGCAAAGGTATCCATCCCTTGGTTTGTCACTGCTATTTAACAACTAAGAAAGTTTTACCTTTCTGCTTATTTTGTTTATAATCTTCTGTCTTTCTATCGGATATTATGAATATTTTTATTATTCCTTTGATTTGGCGTAAACATTTTAAATACTTCAAGAAATTATTTTGCAAACCGGAAGATAAATATAAAAATATCCCTCACTAATGTATTACTGATTTAGAAAGTAGAATATCGTAATTGCACATACAGTCATTACAATTATATAATTAAGTAATTACAATTTATATTAATGTGTATAATATAAATAATGTTAATTAAATTATCTATCCTAATCAAAATGTTCAAAGCAGGTATTCTTTTCTCATGAGCATCTTGTTGATACTAGAGTTTCAAACTTTTAATATCATTTATAACCTCTAATAACTTATGAGAGAGTGAAAAGATATAATACCTATTAAATCGGCACTATCCTTATAAAATACATGCTCACCCTGGATGGCACTTAGTGACTGAAACCATGATATATCATGTCTTTTAAGGACCCTTCCAGCTATGTAGGTGCGGAGGTAGAACATTATTTGTTGACATGAATTTCACCAGAAACGAGAACGCCAGTCATCATTTCTTTTCTTCGTTTCTTATTCCTCGTGACAAAAGAGAACATTTGTTACAATTGGGTTGATTAAAGTCTTGTCTGTATCAACTAACCGTTTCAATCATGTTTTCCTTGTAAAGAATTAGGCAATAGAAGATGCATATCAGAACTATTTACTTTCACATAGTTAATCCTGACTCGGTATACATTTAATCAAAAATAAACAATTTGACCCTTTTGTGAAAGTAAATAACCTTTTTTGCTCCATCATCTTCAAACCCTTTCATTAGTAGCTTAAATAGAACAGAATATATGTATTTTGTGTCATGTACTACATAATTCCGCGAACCAGCTATATTTATGTTAAAAAAGAACACAAACAAAAATTGGTGTCTATATTTCTAATCATTGATAAAATACCTACCGTGTACTATTATCAAATAATTAGTACAGGCCATGGCTAAATTTATTAGCAGATGAGCCTGAAGTTGATAATGGGATAAATCAAGTTTATCGTTCGGTTAATTAAGAATATTCCAAAGTAGCACGTTATATTTATTCAGTACTTTGGTTAGAGACAATGAGGCCCAATATTCGAATCAACCGCTTAGAAGCTAAATAATAACTACTCACCATTTGTTACAGCTAAGGAAACATTCAGTTAGCTGATAAATACAGAAGAGGGTATAATCCTCTGGGAAACATTTAAACAAATACACAACTTCATGCCATTAGAAGCTTAAACTTGAAGTTTATAGTCTAGAGCTTTACCAACTGTACTGCAGAAAGGTCCATTCTTGTCTTGTAGCGCAGTACATGTGTTATTAGATAATATAATAACCAAAGATGGAAAAGTTCACTGGAGGCAACGAAATGAGGAAAATAAATCATTTTTATTGAGATAAATATTGCGCTTTCAATACTTCGAGCCTGCCTATAACGACGCTAATTTTGTAATGTTTGTTAGATGCACAGTTTACTAACAACTTAATCGCGAATTTATCGAATCCTTTTGAAGCAAAAGGATTATTAAAGAATGTAGTTGAGAGGTCGCTGTTAGAACAATCTGTTTTCGTCTCTCTGGAATTATAATCATGCATATTTCCTCAATATTTAATTCTTCCATTATATGTTAATATATTAAAAATGATAATTTCCAATAACGTTTAGTATCTTCACATAACAGCTAGGAACCATCCATCTGAAGAATTGGCTGAATCTGTGGTCTATCTTACTGGTTATGCGATTCGTTATTCGAATGACTTGATTTTCGATGTTGGGAATAATGTTTTGCCTAGCAAAGAACATATGCATTATCGATGTGCTATAACTGAGGATGCGAGAGGTATCAAGTGGAACAGAATACGTGGAAATGTAATACTGCAATTTATAATATTAAATATTATAAGTCAAAGCAAACTTTCCAGGATGTAACAAATATAGTATTTGATAAGTTGAGTTTTCTAAAACCAGTAATAAATTAAGTACTTGGTTACATTAGCAAGCGATGTTATACATTTATAAAAAAACACAATTAATGACTCAAAATGTTTTTCATGCAAAAGGATTATTTAATTCTGTAATCGAGAAGAATTTTCTTCAATGTATCAAAATTATTATCTGTACTTAAAATAAACTGTTTTAATAGTCTTTAATCAATAACCAAATAGAGGAAGTGGACATTAAATAATCGACCTCACTGGATGTATACAAAGAAATGCAAATATGAAATATTCTTATTTACAGTATTTTGTATGCGAGTTATACGCATTGCAAATGTGCAGTATCAAACAAATAAAAACTATATACTACCTGTTTTCCTAAGACTCCCTTTATTTGTAAATGTAATTACATATAATAAGTATAAGATATATATTTGTTTAACTAATGAAGTGAAAGAACGAGTGCTATCACACATTAACTCACAGGCGATCGAAACATCATAAACAGCCTTCATACAGGATAATGCAGACGTATATGGATGAATACCTAAAGGGATATATTACAAAATAAGTTTACATAAGTTATAAATATTACTAAAATTTAAACACAAACGACAATATGCTCCATAATTCAGTACTATGTTCTAGTGAATAACCTATAGCACCATTTAAATGCAGGTACTAACTGAAGGCTCCTAAAATATAATGCAATTATATATGTATGTAAGCAGGGCATATTAAAAGGTTAATCGAAGGTACTTTATAAGAAAAGCGACAAGATTTTCTTTAGTTCTCAATTAACTGTTTTGCCGTCCTAAAATACTGTTGTCAATTATATGTTGGATTTAACGTGCCTTACCATGTCTGTATTTATTGCTGCCCTGATAGAACATTTTTCAACATCAGACATAATTACCTCAAATCCAAGAACCTCAATTTAATGAGTGAAGGGATGTGAGCATGGATTCAATTCATTCTGCGAAAGACTTCACTGAGTTGAAGTTATAAAAGAGTAACAATCAAATTGGGGTATTATCGTATTAGCATGAGCTAATGTGATCATTAATTGAAGTTGTTCGGATATTAACAATTACTCTTATCTTATCAAAAGAAATATGTAGTTTATGTTTTTGACGACAGTATTAGGACAATATTGATATATTCTGTAAATATGATTAGTTAGTTAGTTAATTAGTTGGTTGGGTAGTTAACTAGTTAGTTAGTTACTTAGTTTGAGAGAATAATCTCCGGCTAAGTCGGTGAATCCGCGTTAGCTGTATTACCCGGCTTTCCTAGGAATTCTTCATAGATGTGATGGCGTTGGTGTGTCTGTATCGATTGTGAAACCTGGTATTTTTTGTTTGTCTGGGATGTTTTGCGTGTATTTATCAAGTCTGTGCTCGTAACTGGCCACGGAGCATCCTGTCTGGCCACATATATTTACTGGAAGGCTGTTGAAAAGCTGTGGTACCCCTCTCTGATTGCCTAATTTTACCAGATGCACACAGGTGTATTTTGGGAACTCGGCACAGGCGATGTGATGTGTATGATTGTATTCCAACATTTGGAGCAATTCCTTCTAGAATTTTCCAGGTGCATATAATTCGGTATCTTTCCATCCTCCTTTCCTGCGAATTACATCTTGAGGGCTGATAGTCAATCCCCATAATTTAGGTCAGATATTGGATATATCTTACTGGAGCATGATCTGAAAAGTGGCTCAATTTTCTGGATATCTCCAACTATGTGTGGTGCCGATAGCTGGGAGCTGTAATGTATGTGTTGATGGACTATGCTGCACAATAGTGTTTTCATAATGCGCATATCTTTGGCATGGAAAGTTCTTATCATCCACCTGCATTTTGCCGAACTTAGTTACATATTGTCTCTATATGGCTTGTGAAACGGAGAGTGTCACTCACTTTGGCACCAAGATCTTTGACACATTAGGTTTGTTCAATGTATATGTTGGTTCGTCCAACGTATGAGGTGAAGTCTTTTATGTCCTGAAGTTTACCATATCGGAGTAGTTCAAATTAGTTTTTATTAAATTCCATGTTCTTTATTTGTTGCCATTTGTGTAACGTTTTGAGGGAGTTTTGTAGTTTCTTAACGTCATCCTCGTTTTTGATGGCAACAAGGCCTCTTTTATCATCCGCAAAGGATGAGACATGGATACATGTATTGTTATATGTCCTCTATAAGAATGAGAAATAATATTGGGCCTAGAACGGTTCCCTGGGTGTACACTACTTATCACCTTGGACAAAGTTGAGCTTGAACCATTTGCTGTGATGGACTGGGTTCTATAACTAACAAAGTGATGAATCCATCTCCCCAAGTTGTCTGCCAATACCTATGTGTTTCAATTTATGGCATAGATACAATGACCGACCTTGTAAAATGCTTTTGCAAAGTCCAGATATTCCAAATTTGTGTAATAGTTTCTAGTAATTGAATGAGGCATGATATTTATAAGCGGAATCCATGTTGGTTTGCATTTAGCAGATTGTTTCCCTCCCAAAAGGTTACCAGTTTTTACGGAGTACTCTTTCAATGATCTTAGAGAGATGGGAAGTAAGGAAGTATTAGCCTGTAAGTTTTAGGTTCTGCATGGCTGCGACCTTATGTATGGGGGTAATAGTGGCCTGCTTAAGTAATAGGGGCACTTGGCACTTGGTCACTGTTCCCTTGGTCATTGATTAAGGGGCTTACAAGAATGTAGGGTTCTCTTTTATTGCTGCTATTACTTTTTCTTCTTGTTGTTTGCAAGATACGGTTAGAATGTCCTGTATCTTGATTTGCACTTCATTGAGTGTATTCAGGAGTTTTCTTTCGTATTTTCTCGGGCGGTTGAAAGCTTCAATCTCTGTATTGTTAGAATTCTTTTTCTCATGTGTATTCTTCTTTCCCTTGAAATAAATTTTGATTTATGCTTAAAATTTTTTAATGGGGAGAGTATTTATGCATACCTGTTCAACTTTCAGTAAGTAGTTATGTACTATATTTGAACATTCTTCTCCCAGACCAGTATTCCAATTTATTTAACTTAGCGAGTGGTCCAGTTTGTCGCAATCAGCATTAATGTAGTTGAATTTTGATAATGGAGCCTTATTTTCCTCAAAATGGTTAGTGGTAATCCGCTCTGAGCTATAATAGCTATACCTTTGTGGTCAGAGAGCACTGTTGGTGTTGTGAGATAGTGGTGCATATTTTTTGCTATAGGCTAGATCCCAGATTTGATTTCCTGTGGTTGGTTCTAGAATGTATTAGTTTAAAAAATATTGCTTCCACGAGGTGGAGGAATGAAATAGCCTGTTCCTGATCAGGCATCCATGATTGCCATGTCGCGCTTTAAATGGTTAATATCCCTTGTGGGTATTTACAGCATCTATTATTTCTGTGAATGCTTGTTTTGCACAATCAGGGGACAATATAAAGTTGTGATGATACGACTGTAGCTCATTATGTTCATTGATATTCCATTGCCATATGAATTTGAGATAGTCATGATTTCTGATGCAATTCGATTAGCATGTATAAAAACAACTGTTTGACCTACCGCTCTATACGTTCCGATCTGTATGGGGTGAATCCTTCGAAGTGGATTTCACTGTTTTGAATATCTGGTTTCGGTTGTGTTTCAGTTTGTGATATAAATCTTATATTTCTGTAGTTAATCATACCTTGGAGAAAGGGCACTATTATTTGACAACTTTTTGGATAAATACCCTGGATGTTAGCATGTATTAGGCTTCGTAACCTTGCTCTGGTCATATTTTTGGGCCATTTGTGTATTGCACTGTCTGTTGGGTTATTTCAGCTTGTACTGTTCTCTTATCATAATGGCCTGAAGTTGGCTGGCTTGCCCCAGTTGGGCAGTTTCTATTGTACTGTACAGTTCTGATTTACGGCTGTAGCGTGTACTGATTAATTTTCTCTGTGGGTTGGGGACGCTATACTTCAGCAAAGGTCAAGTTAACCGTGCATTATGGCCACATGATGGTAGCATTTTCACTATTTGGTCTCTATCGTTTTGTTCCTTAAATATGTATTCATTTGCAATTTTACCATTGAAGCAACCATTTGTTGCTTTGTCTCCATATGTCATCAATTTCTTACATGGTTTTGGGTGTCCATAATCGCCGTTTTTCCCTGAAATACCAAGTTTAACGCGTATTTCTGTAGTGGATACAGATTAGTTTTTGATTACCGTTAGTATCTGATTGAGCATTATTTGAATCTGTAATCTACACACACACACACACACACACACACACACACACACACACACACACACACACACACATATATATATATATATATATATATATATATATATATATTTATATATATACATAAAGTTCTCTCTCATTCTCATTCTCTCTAATGGGTATAGGATGGGTATAGGAATATATATATTCCTATACCCATTGTTATGGAGACCACATTAATGCTCAGTATTAAGGTGACTCGCCCATATCTTCATAATTAGGACACCTTTTCACGAATTTTATTTGTCTTTTGCACACTCAGAATATTTGAAGCTCTTTGTATCGATTTTGAGAGATATATACACATCCCCTTAAATTTTAAATGTACATCCCAGCTTTAGCTTAAATATATACTGAGTAATTCAATCCTGTAAAGGCTGTTTATTATGATAATAACGGGATTGTGAAGGGTGAATATTTTTGGAACTGTTCAAGGTACTTCGTAAATATTCGTAGCACCTATACACAATTTCTAAATGTGTATATTGGTGTTACTCGGCAAAATCACTGAACAAATAAGACAAATATATTTTCAAGACGCTTCTACATCTGTCAAAACCAAATATCGAAGATAGCATTTTCAGCCGATGAAATGGTTGCAAGAAGTATCAGAATAAATTACCACCCATCAATACCCTTTGCCATAACCAGGATATCGAGACGACCGCAAAACCATATGAATGACTGCGACATTTGTTTGGATGGATATTTCGGGATACAAGAAAAGGATAAATCAATAAGATATCACATTTTCAGGTATTCCATCAGCTATAGCTTCAGTTCTACGCGCTCAAGGACCGTGTCCTCTAAGATCATCTCTTAAAGAATTACCATGAGAAGGTTAATATTTGAAGCTGAATATAACGAATCTTATGTTGGTCATAGTAATAAAGAAAATAATAAACTAATGTTGCAAATCATTAGGTACTGGATGATTTGCTGCGATATCTCGGGATGATGAAGTTTAATGAAGGGCTTCTAACATCAGGGATGATTTAGTGGAACCTTGGGAACACCTGTTGTCGAACTACAACTGTTAAGAACAGACATGAAAAGTTCTCATAATATATTCTTCAGTGAAAGATGATTTATATTTCCATAATGACATTCTAAACAAGCTTCAGGACATGTGGATTGGTCATAAAACAAGTAAATGGGTTCTCTTCGTAGACAGTTACCACCGAAGTCTTAAAGATTTTCTTCTGTACAATGGAAATCAGTATCCGTCAATGCGAAACTTCGTCTGGATATCATAGACTACAATAGATACAAAAGTTGGTATGTGGTGATTTCAAAATGATTAGCTTCACAAAAGTACTCCAGGGACAATACAAAACAGTATTGCTTTCTTAGCCTGTGGGACACTCGTGCTACATCTCAACAGTACTGCAAAAGACACTGGCCTTAAAAAGAACATGTTATTCTAGACACGCATCATGTAAAACCCGTTAGTTGAATCAGAGAAATCCTTACACATCCATTCGATTTTTATATTCTTCAAACAGCCGTGTAGGTTCAAGATCTAATGTTGATTTGTATATGTAATATTATCTGGAATAATATGTAATTGAATAAAAATGATGATAATCATATCAGGAACAGTAATAATAATAAGAACACCAGACTTATATAGATTCATTCCGAGAAGGCCCAGTGTTACTTTAATATGCTGTGCGGTAGACATTATTTTAAACCCCGTTTATTGCATTTAGGCCGCCAGTACGATCAGAAGGTATCTCACAAATTGATGTTCTGAATAGAAAATAGGAAACAATATAATTGGCCTTGTAAATAGGCTTTCATTGTGTACGTTGGTGATTTGAAGAGAACATTCTGGTTGACATTGGCGTAGCTTCATCTCAGGTTGTAATTCATATTTAAATGCTTTAGTTTACCTTCGCTTCAGTAAACAAGATAAAAGTGTAATTAAATGAAACAAAGCAAAAACAAATCATCCATCCTTTTGGACATAAAACATTATTATATCACTACAAAACGATATGCTATTCATATGTAAGTTAATTTAAATCTACACTTTACAAGTGAAACATTTATTTCTTTGCATAACATCTCGATCATTTGACTGAAAAACTACTTTCAAATACAAACAATGGTGAATTTCGTCTCTTGAAAATAGATAACTGAAAGAAAAAATCTCCGCACCTTGCATAATAACTTTGAAGATGCCATGTCACGATTGACGCTAGGCATACACTTTCAAGATTTTCTGTTCCAAATGTTTGTAACAATATCTTAGAAGTAACAAAAATGTAAAACGATCATGGGGCATGTGCAAAAGTTGACAAAACGTAATTTACCCCCGATTCAGTTATCATGTGAAGAAGAGTAACTACATTTTAGGAAAGCCCAAGATGGCTAGCTATAATAAATGGAAACGGGCTCCAGATTAATCTCATTTTCATCAAAGACACGATTTCTATATGTATTGTAAAAAGAAATACCCATGACATATAAATTGATACGAGTTATATGATTTACTGAAGTTGTTATCCACATATCCATTCGGCCATTATATGCATAAATATAATAGCGAGGCAACAACATAATATTATACAACAACATACAAAGCGTAATATTCAACATGTAATCAATTAACAGATCAGTAGATTACGTTATCACTGGTGACATACAATGACTAAAATATTTTATTTTATTTTATACAATACAACGCTTTCTTCAATCCCTTTTGACTTCCAGTTAACGCAAATGCAAGTACAGTAGTATAATATATATAGTATAATATAGTATCCATGCGCATGTCTAACTGCTGAAGAATCAAGCTGCCTAGGCGACAGCGACGGTGGCAGCAGTTAATTATAGGCGTAGTTTAGTAGTTTGCTTTATTTGTACTAATCTTGTTTTGTCGATTAGAAATGAAAAGTGTATCATACAATGTATGTCGACTAGTGGTATGTAGATAGCGTCATAGAAAGCATGAATCTCAGCAGAAACGATTTCTCCAAATCATGTTAGCTTAACATATTTACTGAGATGGACATCTCTCAGTAGAGGCAGTTGAAAAAAAAACCCAACATATTGGGACTATTGGTGCTGAATTTGGCGATCGTGAATCCACCAAGTTTACAAGCTGCTTGTAGGTATACAATCATTTGGATAGCTTTTGCTTCGGTAGGCACAGCTTTAAGACAATTGTCAACATCAAACAAACTTCTTCTGATCGTCTCAGCAACATCGGAATTGCTATGCTACCCAGCTTCATCAGCGGCTCGTATCAGAGCAAAATTAGCAATGCTTGGTGACGACGTTGCACTGAACAAATGCACAGTCAGGGCATACTCTTCTAGGTCTTCATGTAGGTCTTCTTGCGGCCAATATATAATCTTAGAAAGTTGAGGTGTTCTTTAATGACTCAGATATGATGGAATATAGCTTCAATGTCCCCAATAATTGCTATGGGTTCCTTCTGGAACTGCATGAGAACTCCAATAAGTGAATTTGTCCGGTCTGGGCCCTGCAATAGATAATAGCTAAGTGAAGTACCGTAGAAATTGTCGCAACAATAAACGACTACACTAATGTTTGATTTTGTTGGATCACCACTCTAGGGTGTGGTAGATATCATGCCTTGACCTACTCAGCTTCCATCTGATTTGGTGAGATTGTCTTAGCATATACAAGGTCAAGAAGGTTGTTAAGAAAGGGTGTATAGTCATCGTGATATTTATCTTTACCAATTATCTTCTTCCGTTGCCAGCTGGCACGTTTTACAGCTTAGTTACGGTTAAAGTGTATTTGGATGTCGGCACTGGAAGCATGTAATGACCATCCACGTGATCAATTCCAGATTATGCTTTCTTCACGAAGGCGGTGTCTTCTTGAGAATGACCAGGGTGTTGGACCAAAAATCTCTACAACCCGTATTTGAATTTCCGCATGGTCACATCTGAAGGTTGTTGCATCTTTGTCTTCGCTTCATTATCTTTGGAGGTTGCCTCAGCCCATTCAACTTACCATGTGCACAAATGTTGCCGTTAAACAACAATCATTATCATCATCTTTACAAGGACCAAGTTTTCTCGTAACTTTATTGAAATTTAAATCATCAAAGTCACCGTCAATTGATAGTCCACCCATTTGGGTATATCACAGAAAAATGATATTCACCATGTGATGGAATCACTTCGATGGGTTTTAGAGCTTTAGAACAATTGTTGCCAATTAAAAGACCAATCTGAACATTTGGTTAATAGGCTAGAATATTACTGGTTGTTTTTCGAAGATAACTCCATCTGGACATAACATCAAATTTGAGAGCGTCCAACTCGAATTTCAACTCAAGAGAAACATTTAGGTAATAATATGGGATTATCACCTGTGATGCTGGATACAACGATGACAATAACAACAGTCAAGTCTGTCCATTCATAGTACGCATACGATATCGTTGTTCTATCATGTTGCATTGAGTTGGTTCATCAAGTCGTCCGACTATAAACAACCAGTACCTCCATTGTCACATAATGTATATGTTGTGATAGTGTTATCACGTCCTTGTTGATGCACGTTAACAGGGATGATAGCTTGCAAGATGGTGGGGTGATCCTCGTTGGTAATACAACATATATTCGTTTGGATGGTCTCGTCTGGCTTGTTCGTAGCTGCTATTGTTGCTGTTTGACTGGACTGTATTATATCTTTAGAATAGGTAAGTTGATAGTTGTGCTTATGCAGAGATGTAGGGGGTTTCATATTGCATTTATTACATATATCCTTTCGTAAACAACCGTTAGATGCGTGTTTCATGCCAAATCATGCAAAACAGAGCCTTTTGGCCGTGAGAAAGGCCCAACGCTCATCAATTGTCTTCCTCAAGAATGGATAACAGACGTCTAGATTATGTGATTTGTGACATAGATGACAGATACATTTGTTTGTATTTCCTTGGTTGGAATTCTGGTTAGTTTTAGAATCATGTCTCACATCTGAGTGATAGCAAAGTTATTCCTTGTAGCTGTTGTTTTACACTTGGCTGCAGGTGTACTAATGGATACATTTGATGAAAACTTGGTAAGAGTTGCTTTAACGAATACAAGGTCGTTAGCAGACCCTGAAGCTATTTTCACGAATGAAGTGATATCCTGAAAGTTTGGTATACAATTATCATGTCTCTTGATCCTATAACTTTGTTCTCTCCATTTGTTTTGTATGTATCCTGGAAGCTTAAACACGATCGTTTGTAGGTTTGGCATCTAATCAAGAACAGTAAGGTTTGAAATATAGTTCATTGCTTTATGGCACTTACTGAGTAAGATGGAGAACTTTCTGGGAGATATGCTATCATCATGTTTGGTGGTTAACCATGACATAACTTTGTTAAAGTAAGCAGATAGAATCTTATATAAATCACCTTATTCCTTGTCTAGAATACGTCTAACTTCTAGATATCCAAACATTGAGTCCATATTTAGAGAACCAGAAATGAAATATTTCGCTTCCCCTTCTAGGTACTGATTGAGATAGTAAAAACAGTCAGAGTAACTAATAGTCCTAGATACAATTCTTGCATCGAAGGCTATTTATAGCTGTATGTAAAAATATGTTGCTAGATTATTTGTTTAATTTCCACTTAGCGTGATTCTTCAATGATCATGTGTATTTATTTTCAAACATAATTAATCTTTATCTTTCTTTTGCTCAAGGGAAATACATTGATAGTCCTGAATTCGTCTGATCTTCGTATTTGAAATTTGATAATATTTTACGGCACGTGCTACACGTGGGTAAATAGAATAAGGTTTCGAGTCACGTTTCAATATCAGTATGTTTTATGATCCATAATGAACAATACATAAACACTCATTACACCATTACACCGCAATCTAGCAGCTATTTTATCGCTTCACACAATTAAGACATAAAAGGACAATAAAGTAAAATGCAGGTATCATTAATTGTTTTCTCAGTTACGTACAGAGAGAGAGAGAGATTTTTATTTGTATTCCTTTATTCAGGAAATCAAATTAATATATATACTATCAATGTCTAGGAAATAAATACAACATACCATTTTAATATCCAAAAGAATGAACAAACGTTTATTCCATGATTGAATTATATCAAGTTCAACACTAATTAGGTTGTCTAGCAGGCATTAGCTGTGATTTGAAAATGTTAATATATAATTTCGACATACCCGAAGTTTTGTCGCCATAGCAATCTGCTTTAGTAGAGATATCACTTTTCTAATAGCAATTAAGCTATCAGATTTAATAGTATTCGTTTCATGACACCTGCCAGTTGGAAACGCTGATCTTCAAAGACATTGACAATAGGGTTATAACAGTTCCCGAGTACTACTTTGAAGAATGATTCAGGAAATGAAATATTCCTATAGGTTCAGGCAAATAAGCATATGTCCTTCGTCCCTAGCACTCTGCTTTGACTGTCAAGAAACATACAACCCACTACATTATGTGCTCATCTGCCCAGCCCACTTTGTGTATCGAAGGGAACTAAACATTTATCTCTTCCATAAATTCCAAGATCATTGCTAGGTCGCCTCCTTCTACGACTGTAGACGATTTTTCATACATGGCGACGTATGGGCTGGAGTGACATTATATACTGTTAAGAATGAAATCTAACCTTTATGGATTGAGTCATAAATAGATATATGCACACATATACACACACGCGCGCGTATATACACACACACACTGACACACACACATATATATACACACATATACACACACATAATATACACACATACACACAATATATATATAATATATATATATATATATATATATATATATATATATATATATATATATATATATATATATTTTTTCCTGGTATTAATCCATAAAGGCTAGATTTCATGCTTAACAGTATATAATGTCACTCTAGCCCATAAGTCGCCATGTATGAAAAATGTTATCTCGCCCCTTTCTCTCTCTCTTTCTTTCTCTCACTCTTTCTTTCTCTCTCTCTCTCTCTCTCTCTCTCTCTCTCTCTCTTTCTCTCTCTAACAATCTATTTATCAATCTACACACACAGACACACACACACACACACTCACATATATATATATATATATGTGTGTGTGTGTGTGTGTGTGTATATGTGTGTGTGTGTGTGAATTCTACTAGTTTCTTTCTATTTTAAACAAGGGTTTGTCCAATTATTTGTATTAAGGAAGTTTTAATTACTGAGTGTTTGTTGAAATAATTTTATCGTTAAGACTATTCTAGCTAGAAACTAGTCCATAACTAGTTATATTTTGCATATGAATTATTAGTCTTATTTTAATGAAGCAAATGAGAGCTATGTAGTTTGCTTAATTAATACTTATCACTGCCAGCTGTCGTTTAACAAAACATATTTCATCATTATAGGTACATCCAGGCAACGCAACAAACTTACTTGTTTCTTCTCTACGAACATCCTTAATCATAGCATCATACCATCAGATATTGTACGTATTATTGGTGTCACATTTGATAGCGAATTTAATTTCAGAAAACATGTTTCTCTGACATGTCGCTCCTGCTTCTATCACATTCGTCACCTTCCCTGTATTCGGCGCTACATTTATCTTTCAGTTGCCAAAACCATTGCTACATCACTCATTACTAGTAGCCCTGTTACTGCAACTCTCTTCTTTGTGGCATTGCATCTAAGAATATTATAAGACTTCAGTGTATTTAGAACTGTTAAGCTTGGGTTGTCACACGGTCACCTCGATTTTCACAATCTGTCTCACTTCTGAAATATCTTCACAATCTCGCATCATGTTCAAATTCTGCACTATTGCCTATCAAACTCTTTTGTTTCTGGAGAACCTTCATATCTATTTTCCATGTTATCTTTAGCATCCAAGCTCAGAGAACTGAAAAACAATTTCACTGGAGTTACGTTTTTCAAATACTTGAGACATCACATGCTGATAGGAAAGGGCATATAATTGACATCAAGCAGGAAACAATAAATACACACGAATAAAAATACTAAGTCTTATTTTGTAATGATAACTCACTTGAAGAATGCTATTATGACACTAACAGCACTGGTTAATCCAAACTCTGTTTTCAGGCAACCCTAAACATTTCCAATAATAAAAGTAAATGTATTATTATTATTATTATTATTACTATTACTATTATTATTATTATTATTATTATTATTATTATTATTATTATTATTATTATTATTATTATTATTATTATTATTATTATTATTATTATTAACTTTTTCAGTTGCTGTCTCTACTCTTTTAAAATCAATTCACTCTCTGACCATCCTAAGTCATCAAATAACATTGCTTCTTTCCGTCACCATTTGAAAACTCACCTTTTCAGACTCGCTTATTCTTCCTAAGTTTCCTTGCCATCTGATCATCTGTTGATAAACTTTACATAGTAACCGGACTGTGGAATCGCCCAACCCCTGTACTAGCTGCGCCACTGAGCTCGTTTTATTTCGATGATATTGGTGCTATAGAAGTTTTGTCATTATTCTTAATATTAGTAGTAGTATTTAATCTTATTTTCCCCATAATTTGATTCAATGACATTTTTTTATTTCCCTTTTCTTGACAATGATATGGAAATTCAGTAATTGTTTTATTTGCCAGGTGCGGCTTTGTAATTTATGGATCAATTACAACAAAGAAAACAAAACCAGTCATTTGTAATTTTGATGGAAATGATATCATCTTTCTCACTTTCTCGTATTCATGTTACAAATAAATAAAACGAACTAAAAAGCGGCACATCAAATGTCTTGCTTTATTATAGCCTGAGAATGGTCTTAAAAGTGTGTTATACAATCAACGCTTCTATTGTCTCTTATCGTACAAGCGGCCTATCTGAGAATTAGCTACTGATTCATTGATATTATTTGTAAACGGCGGGATAGATGCTGTAATTAATGAAAGTTGAAATTGTCTATCTCTAGTTGCGGTTCTGTTGGTTTTGATCTGATAGGTTCGATAACTGATATTGCTCTATCATCAATCTAATCATCGACTTTTAGGAAACTTAGCTGTCATAATCGGGAAATATTAATCCAATTTCGCGTCACTGCTTTCTAAATTGTTCAATTTATTGACTTCTTGTTGCACCGAATATTAACTCCACGTTGCTTCCAGGCTCTTTTAAGTAGACCCTGTCTCGTCTTTCACGGGAGGTACAAACATAGGCGCTCAGCCAAACTATCATATTTTGATAGTTCAAGTGTTTACCTCAGCAATTTATCATTTCGTTCCTTTTATATTCACTTCTATTTGCCACGATAGTTGTAACATCGTGGAACATTCAGTTATCAATTGAAAATAATATGTGTAGGATTTCTGTGATATCACAAATTTGATTCCTTTGATTTGCAACAGCTCTAGTTTGCATTAGTTTGTTTTTAATAATTGAAAGCAGCAACACCTATCTTTGAATGAGTAAGCCACTTAAGTATATGGTTACATAATCAGTTAATGGCTCATGGTGAATACATCGTGTAAAGCATTCATCTGTAGCATACAAAACATACATTGTTGGTAAGCATTATTTTATCGACCAATCATCAGATACGTCACAATTATCATCTATAATTACCAAATTCTATAAGAAGGAAAGGCCACTCAGGAATCTACTTTCTTGTTGTCTCATTATATGAAAAGTGACGTCATTATACAAATACAAAACAGGTAATTGTAGATTAACATTGAATACCACAACAGTGTCATATCTATTCTACTAATAATCGGTATTAATAGGTCTGTGAGCTTGTAAGTGCGATGTGTGTTTGGGATTAGGTGGAAGGGTTTTCATATAGATGGGTGAATGATTTGGTGGGGTAGTGAGATATGTTAGGCAGTTTATCCCTGCAGGAGATGAAATTAAATTAACTTAATTATACATCCAAGTGCAGAAAGAATAGAAAACACATCACCAACCCGTCAGATATTACAATTCAGTAAGTTAAGTTTTATTAAAAATATTTAGTGATAAATAGGTTGATGATTTTAATGTAATTTGTTATTTTATTTATAGCGTAAGCCAATTTCTATTTCTCTAACTCTTTCCAATTTAAAGCTTTTTCTTTTCTCAAGAAATTAGACAAATATTTAATTGTTGAAGTGCTGGATAGGATGCCCTATACTACATGTCAACCAATTGTTTCATCATACATATAGTTTCATTCGTAGGAGTCAGATATTTGTAATAAGGTAACCACATCGTTACTTTGTTGCATTGATCTGCTATCATAACTAAATCAACAACCAGGTAACGAGTGACGACATTAAACCTTGACAGGTACCTAATTCAGGAATGATACGACTGTCTCTACACTGGTATCAATGCAGTCTAGCAGCTGCATTATAAATATACATCCAATCATTGTATACGTTGTGGCTTGTAAGTTTTTAGCAATGAAGTTATTACGAACAACAGTTATTATTTTTCTAATGAGCAAATAATAAAAATAATAATAACATTATTATTATTATTATTATTATTATTATTATTATTATTATTATTATTATTATTATTATTAGTAGTAGTAGTAGTAGTAGTAGTAGTAGTAGTAGTAGTAGTATTAGTAGTAGTATTATTAATATCATTATAATTGTTAGATCCAACAGTACAGTTAAGATCATAACCATCATCTTGTTGCTCGAATTTTTAATAGCAGTAACCTTTTTGATATCCATAATTCTACTAATTTGAATAGGAATACACTTAGTTATAAGTTTAAAAGTTTCTAATATTGTTTCTAATTGTAACTTTTACAATCAAACATCTTCAAATCCTAAAGGTTTTTTATTTACTTTGAGACGCAATTTAGGTAAACGACTGTGTTGCTGGAAGAATTGCATTATCATTGGCCAAGCAACTCCCTGCAACATATACTATGCCCAGAAATGCCACTTTATATGTTAATATGAAATTATACCTGTATATGTTGTGAATAAATTTGATTGATTGACAGTTATTCCCATATTGTCGACATACTGTTTCGTTATTGTAAGAGTCAAATAGACAGTAAATTGAGAACAAACATTGCTAAGCCACCGATAGAAGATTGTAAACATAAATAAAATTTACCCAACCACGTATATGTTTGTCTTAGGCGAATATTTGTGTGTTTTACTGATTTATTGATTGGTTTATTGAGTGATTCAACGATTGATTGATTGCCTGATGTAGTGCGTGGATAAATTAGCGAATATCCTAGTTGCTTTGTGAGTACTGAAGCCAACAAATTAGTCAATGCGTTCATGAGTGAATGTGTGAGAGTATCAGTCAGTGAGACATTATATCAGTAATTATGTGAGTCATTATGTCAGTCAGTCAGTGGGGCATCATATCAGTTAGTCAATGAGTAATCATGTCAGTGATGTCAGTGAGAAAGTAGGTCATTATGTCAGTGATTTAATGATTCATTATGTAAGTGGATCAGATAATCATGATATCATTGAGTGACTAATTTATCATGTAACAGAGCCAGGGAGTCTTGAGATCATCGATTCATCATGTCATTATGTCATCATACACTCGAGTCATCGAGTCATCATTCTACCATGTGATCATGTAATCGAGTCATGGAGTAAGACAGTGAGTGAGTGAGTGAGTGAGTGAGGGAGTGAGTGAGTGAGTGAGTGAGTTAGTCAGACAGCCAGTCAGTCAGTCAGTCAGTCAGTCATCGAGTCATCATTCTACCATGTGATCATGTAATCGAGTCATGGAGTAAGTCAGTGAGTGAGTGAGTGAGTGAGTGAGTGAGTTAGTCAGACAGTCAGTCAGTCAGTCAGTCAGTCAGTCAGTCAGTCAGTCAGTCAGTCAGTCAGTCAGTCAGTCAGTCAGTCAGTCAGTTAAGCAGTATCAGGCAGTCAGTGAAGCAGTCGATTAGGCAGTCACGCAGTCAGTTTATCAGGCAGTCAGTCAATCAGTCAGGCAGGTAGTCAGTTAGTCAGTCAGCTAGTTAGTCAGACAGTCTATTACTCAGTAACCAGCCCAGTAAGTCAGTTTGTCTACCTGTCAATATATTAAACTGTCGATCATTGGGATAGCCAGCCTACTTACCTTTCATGGGGTTTTAATTGTCGGTTTATCTGACTGTCTCTCCTGGTTGATGTTTAAACCTCTGTTTTTTAGCTGAAGATATTATCATAAATTAATTATTCGCAATAGCATTAACAAAAACAATACATCAAATATAAATTAACTAATTACCATATCTCTTATATTCATGTCAAAGTGAGTCTTAACTAATTACTGTAAAGACAATGCTAAATCTGTCATTCTAAAATCATTAGATGTAGCTACTATTATACAGGTACGGCTTAATAAGTGTGTAATTAAGGTACTACTCTCAGTTAAATTAATAGTGCACTTATATATAACAATCAAATTATATGCAAGATAAGGATGATTTTAATTGAATAACTCAGCATCTAAACAGGATAACGATCTTTAATTGTAATAGATTTAAATATTAAATATGTAAATGTTATATTAATAACTACGTTGACATTAAGTGAAGCCTTCACCGAATTGTATGATGGAACCTATGCCAAGGTATCAAAACGATACATTTATCATGATAGTTAAACCACGACTGGCAATACAATGCTGAATCAGCACAGGTACAAGCTGTTATCAAGGCTGAAGCCACCCTACAAAAAATAATTCCCCCATATTTCAGAAGAATACATAAATAATGTAATTAGGGTCATATCCAATTGCAGGTATATATTATGTATCAAATTTTACACATTCTTGAGTTTATTCAACATAGGCCTAAAACATAAAAGGTACAAGAGAATAGTAGCAGAGAATAAAATGTTTTGAAACAGCCATATAAACATTGCCCTAACTGGATGTTTATTGGACAATATTTCCATGTATAATTCTATTCTTTTGTTGATCCTTACTTTGCAAACTTAAATTCCTTTTCTGGAATATTATTCTGAAGGAGCTCTTTCTTGTTGCTGGATCGTTTTGAATATGTCATCGCCACATAAAATGATTAGGCATAAATCATCTAGCTAACATCAATATGGCTGCACGAACGTATTAGAGCATGGACTTGCTCACTCGCATGTGGCTCATTTTGTTCTTCGTCTAATTGTATTTAGTAGGAATCATTTTTCTTCTCTTTTTGAAATACAGTAATAGATGTCATTAGATACGTATATAGCATTCAACGATAGCAAATACTGTGATCAATACTTTTCACTAAAATATCCATATTTGCTAAAAACGCTCTTGAATGCATTGTTACAGTGCCGTGTACCTTTTTGTTCTATCATGTTTACCGCCATTCTGAATGCAATCTTGGTTACATATTAAAGGATTGTATTTTTCTCGGGAAAACATATTTCCACAATAAAACTAAAGGACTCATGATTCCCGGGTTTAAAAAAAGGTTATTCATAGGTAGGTTGTAAATAGGCTATCAGAAGATGAAAACAGATATAAACAAACAAATGTAATGTTACAGACCTACAAAGAAATGAAAATAGAAAGGCATCTTAATTGATTCTCATCGTGTTATGTATTTTTTTCCCAAGCGATAGTAACGAAATATATCGTTGTAACTGTTTCTAACAATACCAAATGGGAAGCAGAGAAAAAGATGAGCTATCAACATAGTACCGCGGTTGGATAAATGGTCAAAGACGTTTAATAGGACAATGGACTGCAGTACCTAGGAGAAAGATAAACATTTATTTACATAACCTTTTAACCTTAGAATTGCTTTTATGTTGTTTATGTATGAAGTGTATTCTAACTTGGATTGACAACACGTTACTGTACTGAACATATATCTTGTATTTACCCAATTAACACACTGATGCTCAAAGAACATTATGTAAATAACTTCTTGAACAAAGAACCAAACCGATCAAAATAGTTTTGCATATTAAATGCTTTCTAAATACTAAACCACAATTATGAACGAAATAATTTGATCATCTACAATTTTTTTTAGCAGTTTGACATACTTTTAAAAACCAAGTAAGAATGAATATTTTACGTTTATCATGGCTGAAATAATAACTATTTCTTTCCCTAGTGGAATGG
Source organism: Paralvinella palmiformis (assembly GCA_025642065.1). Classification (NCBI taxonomy): domain Eukaryota; kingdom Metazoa; phylum Annelida; class Polychaeta; order Terebellida; family Alvinellidae; genus Paralvinella; species Paralvinella palmiformis. Next base: position 114,220 of record JAODUP010000544.1, on the reverse strand, counting down.
CATTCACTCCCTGTCAACTGAATCAGTTCAAACTTGATCAAAGGATGATAACATTAATATACCATTCGAATAGAAATCCTGTACGCATCACATTATATAATCTATTCAGATGATTTCCTGACATAAGTTACATCGTCGTATATATCTTCAAAATGGCTACATCTTTATTACCTCTCAAGAAATAAACTATTGTCTTATGGATAAGAGGAACTATTGCTATCTAACTAACACTGCAAACGATATAACACATATGGGACATATCAACTAAGCTTTGATGTGTTTATGTTTCTAAAAATATACTAAGCTATACTTATATTGTTGGGGTAACTTCTGTGATCTTCAATCATATGTGCTTCGTAATCGAGTAGTCGATAATATGTTTCTTTCTGAGCTATACTTATACCCTTAATTTCTTTGAGTAAATTCTTTATTACTTAACACATCTGACAAACGTCATTAGAAGAAGCACAAAGCATCTTTGCGGAGCATGACTCAAATCAATAAATATTAATTTGATGCTGCGACTTCGCACATGTAATATCTCAAGACGTAGGGAATAATTTCCAAAGGGAAAATATATTTACACCATTGCGCGTGCACACACGCATACACACACGCATACACGCATACACACATATACACACACACGCACACACACACACACACACACATATATATATATATATATATATATATATATATATATATCTTCAATTCAGAGTAAGTACTATGAATTACTCAAACCTAACCGCTAATCCTGATATGTTAACGTTCATCATTTCATTAAGGTCCATCCACACCTCTTTTATAATTTATATGTAGATAGATTTGGTGGGATTTAAATTAAAGTGTTAATCAACATGATCTGTTTTACCAATATTTGAGAACAACGTGTTTCTGGCCGATCTCAGATACTGAGAATGGCAAGTATAGTCCGGAGGCTCAGGTTTCGTATCGTAGTCAGTGTTATGTCTCGGAAAATGAGAATGCAGCAGCATGAGTGTCTGAGTATATGTGATGCTTAGTACGTGATGAATCTTCATGTCATCGACGAAGAGTACGGAAATCTCTTCATTTGCTCAAAATGATCGGCTAACCAATGGACAATATAACTAAAGGGGTCATCTGGAATTGAATGTAAAATAATTATATCTATTCCAAAAATAAATCTGGAATGAATACTTTCGGTGTAAAAGAAATTAAAAGTCCTAACTTATAATTTAATGGTCTTATTATTGATCCAGGGAAGATATTTTTATTTACTTATTGTTATATGATCCCAAGGTCAATATTTGTTGTCTTGCAGTCCTGAAAATATTCAAAATGTATTGAATATTTAAACATCGAAGCGCCTACCTTTCATACTCAGCAAGAGCAAATCTGGAAAGAAGATGAAATGTAATACACTGCAAAATAACTTAATAAGTTAATTATTGTACAATAACCGGCGGTCGTTCAGATCAAAAACGAAAGGGTAAGACCATAATTATTGTCAATGCGGAAGGAAGTGTATGTTCTAAATTTTCTTTTCAACACAAATCCCTAAGATTATAATAAAAATGTATTACCATAGGATATGTGGTTTTGCTTTAGTAAATGCCACTTTTAGAATGAATCGTAGGCAAGCATATTACACCACTATCCTTATATTTCTATCATTATACAACCTTTAAGTTTCTACGCCTATGTGCATTTGTTGTCTAAGAATCCTTTATACCGCGTATATATATATGTCTAGTATGTCTAGTTATGGAAAGTATTTAATATGTATGTATCTTTGGTATCCAATTCGTTATGTTTGTCTTCGACATTAAAATGGGGAAAAGAAGATGTTTTAAGAAAGGCTACCATTCCATTGTAATACAAAATGTTCTGTTTATACAATTAACCAAAACACATAAGAGAGGTTCATAATCCCTTATATATATAGATCACCATTGCAACTAATATTATTATTATTTTATTCAACCTCCATAGAATGGAGAAAATACAGGATAAAAGTACATACAATATACTATAAACAAGAACAATACAAGCTTAATACAGCAAAACCTTTTAAGAAAATTTTGTTAAAGGTTTAACTAAAAGATTCTCGTTAGACTATGGCTTTATATAATTATCATTATAACATAAACCGTAGTGAGTCGACGAGATCATCAGCAGTGTTTGAAGATTTACTAGAATTCGTACAACCTGGAAAAATAAGACTAGCAGGAGAAATACCTATGTCTACAATTCGATTTACTAATGTGCCGGGTATTAATATATTTTGAGTGATAAATAAATCAATATAATATACACAAAGGTGCCTGGTTGGTGAATCATTTTTTTATATTCATTTAAAAGAGTATTCGCACCAGTTATGCCAAGAGCTTGAAGAAAATTACTGTAATGAGATCTTTTGCTGAGACAACAAACGTATTTCGTGATGTTGCCTTGTGCAGAATGAATCTTAGCGACATTATTGACACGCACGGATAGACAATCAACCCCATATAATAAAGTAGCCAGATATATGGTTTTATATAAGCAAACTTTGCTTTTTGTATTTAAACCTGGATATTACATACCGATATTGCTTACTGCAAACATACTTCTTTTAGCTTTTTAAACTCGAGTACTTACATAGTCGTTGTGTATTTAACATAATTATTAAAAGTTACACCCAGTATATCCATGTCTTCCACATTTTGAATAGGTTTGTTTTTCAGATACCGTTGGGGCGTTGTTATAAAACAACCATATTATACATCCTATTTAAGTGAGTCATTTATTAGCATATACAATGGCTGCTTGTGAAAAGCCTTGAACTACAAGGTAATTCTTTAAAGATTTTACAAAAGCAGATCACAAAACAAGAACACACATATGATACACTCACAAAAATTGACAAACACAGTATAAATAAATAAATAAATAAATTTAAAAATATATATATATATATATATATATATATATATATATATATATATATATATATATATATTAAATTTGAATAGTATTATATAATTTTACATTAATATATTTTGTTAAATATAGAGTGTGTATTATTAAAACACAAAGTGTTGCAAGGAATACCAAAGTTACTAAATATAATCTCAAACCTGAGAGGGACATACAAACAATTAAGGAAACGCATTTACATTTTTGGCTTAAAAAATTTATAATTTATCTAACTGTCAAGTAACTCATAGAAAACACAGTTTTCATTTAGATGAAACTTTAGCATCTAGCCAAACGAATTATAAGGGAGGGGGACGGTGATTAAGTTTTATATTCAGCAAAACCCCCATATCTAGAATAAGTTCATAATTAAGAATATTAAATTAGAAGTGATTATATGGTGCTATGGAAATATATTGTTATAGATTAGAACCATTTCTGCATAACTAATGTCACAACTATTTCCTAAATTGGTTCTATCAAATAATTCAAAAAATAGATATTTGTATAATGTATTGTATTTATTCAGCAAAGAACCTCATTTCAGTACTTCATTGTAATTGTCACAAGGAATGTAAACTGATTAATACCCCACAAATTTGATAAGATTTTACTAACCAGAAATATGAACCAATCAAATGAACCTTCTGCATCAAAATTACGTTTTTTACAATATCACTGATTCGTTGCATAATTTCGAATACAGTTGGTGTTCATTTGAGATTACTTTTAATTTAATTTGTCTAACAACATTGACAGGTGACAGAACAAAATGGCAAGTGTTTATGTCTAAATATATTTTAATTTAGTTTGGTTAAGTAGTTGTTGGATTTTAAATCACGGCCTTGTTTAGCAATAAATGATGTTTTAAGATGGAGTAAATTAAATGTAAAAATCAGCACAACAAATAAGAATATAATGCCAAGACGAACTTTGGGCAATGTACAATAAACAAAAGAGGCTTTGTTGAACAAAAACATTATTTTGTTGAAAAATTAATTATAACCCAAAAAAGACAAATATCTAAAACTATGTCCAACATATTCATACAAGAATAAAGCAATCAGAAGACATAATTCATATCCTACGTTTAGATATATTCTTCATATCTTTCTAATATTTAACTTTCCCAGAGAATTAAACAACATCAGACCTATATTTCTCACACAAATGGAAGAATTTATATAACTGGATCATTTCTTAAAGATTATCTGCTTTGTTAGCAAGCCACGTGGAAGAGGAAACAATGAATTCGTTCTTATCCTTATTTAATTTCACCATGTTGTTGTTCATGTAAATACCTACGCCTGCAAATACAAGCTTTAATTGAAGTTAAAATATTGTCCCATGTATGGCATGGCTATAAAGTCATGAACACTTGAATAGCAATGAAAATTAATATTATTCCACATAACAAATTCAACCAACTGGTTTTGCGTACATACAACAATGCACCAATATGAGGACCTGAATCTGGTGATGTGGTACAAGCAGTTGCCAAGGTACGGCCTTTTCTCTGATTTCAAAGTAAAATTCTAAGCGCTTCAATAGTATCGCATCCTCGATTATATCAAACATTTCCATTAAATCATGAATGCCTTAACAAAACACCTTAGCAATATCACTGCGCACTTTCAAGAGAGTAGTTTCTGTTGAATGACCTCTACGATAACCCGACTGAAAACTGTCAATATGATTACTGTGGTCTAAATGCTCTTTTATACGGCTTGCTACTACCCTTTTCTGTAAAGTTGGTGATGGAAAGAAGGTTAGTAATCTATTAAGGAAAGCTTTAAACGGTGATAATGGGCATTATATGCGACAGAAATTGATACACAATTTGTTTTGAAAAGCTAAATGGGCCGTGGATCCGTGATACACAACTTTTTTGGGTAGTTGGTTATCTTGTCCTTGGCCTCAACTGCAGAAGCTATTGAACGTTGTTATATTTTGTGCTTTATTATTTATGTACGCCATGTACTATGACATCTAAATAATATTAGTTTAATGTGACTCTACTTCGTACGTTATTCCCTCAAATTCCATCTTTATATTTTGCATCATTTATTAAAGCAATTATCGGTAATTATCTTGAAATGCATTCCTCTTTACGACCACTCAGGTTGTTCAATTAAGCAAATGAGACAAAGTTCATCCCAATTAAAGTAGGATTTAAAGCAAGGTATGGTAATTTAAAATTGATGAATATCGGATGGATACTGCCTGCCAATACTATGGGACCTGAAAAAATACAAAATCAGCAGACAAGTGGGCAATAACTCTTCTATTTCACAAAAGCTCCACAAATAGACAACTTAAATCCTAGTAACAGCATAGCTGCTTTTTAATGATGAAAATATTTCAATTGACAACTTTTCAGCTGATACTTTTTTGAACGGTTTTATGCAGTAAGCAAAACTGATGATTGCTTGGGTTAATTCTTAAAAAGAAAATACGGTATTTTATCTTATTGAGCATAGTGACAGAAGATGGAAGAAATATAAAAATAAAGGATACTATTCGGAGCAACGAAATTATGTTAGAAATAAACTTGGAGTGATAATTTTGTTTTCTTTTTAATTATCTTTTTATTTAATGATGTTTTCCAGTTATATAAGTTTAAAATGCTCTAGAAATAAACAGATTTAAAAATAATTTACTAGATGTTTAATTATATAAATAATAGAACTATAAGGGAATTACAGACAATACTATATTATGACGTCTATATAACTGATTAGCATAAAATGTTATCTCTTACCTTATTAATGCAAGTTACTTTTTCTATGACATATGTATTAATTTTGTGTTAATGTGATAGAATTGTGTATTTCAATTTAATTTTCTACACCTCAAACATAGCTGTTGGAGGTGTGGATTTTAGCTAAAACGACAGGAGTACGAAATATGCATATTCTTATGAGAACGAAACAAACATACTAAGAAATAGATCATTGCTACAATTTATATAAATATGCTAATTAATTTTTGTTGTTGTTGTAAACAGACATAAATATTTACAGGTGGACCAATAATTGAAAAAAGATAGCGAAAAAGATTAAGATACCTAGTTAAATTAATAAATACAGGTAAAAGAGAAAGGATTTGTTCAGCTGCAAGGAACATTTGAGACATGTCAGTGAAGTTCGATCGTGCAAACTTAAGAATCGCAGAGCAATTCTGTAAATACTGGGAATTGGATTATTTAGTGCTTTACAATTTGAAGAAAAGAAATTTCTTCGATAATTCCGAAACAAATATGATCCTCACAGTTATGCATGCATATACAAATGCAAAATAAAAGTGGTTAGGAATTTAATTATCCACCTTTCTATTAAAGTAAACGTTTGGTTACGGCAGCAAGTCAAATCACATATTGTAGTAAACGTTTCTGGACTATCACGAAAATAGTATTTAATTAGCAATACAATAGAGTCATGAGAAACAAAAGTAAGCTACACTGGTGTGAAAATAAAAGAAAAGAAAGAAAATATGCAATACCAAATAGGAGAACAAGCTGGATACAATATGTATTCCGGGGAGTCATTTTCAGTGTAATGGTTAATTCCATATAAACAAATTCAAATTTTAGCTGCAGCCTTTTTTCGGGGAACTGAAGGAATAAGTTAGGGGGAAAAAATAAAATAAGTGTATTGCCTATATAATCTCGTATTCTATAAATGATAGGAATTCTGCATACACAGTTGCCATACCATTCTTTCCAATCTTGCTTCAGATGGGTTAAAACAAGGTAACTTGTATGATATTACACTATGTCATCACAAAGTTGTAAATGAGACTGGTTATAATATGGCCGTGATATATAATGTAGCAATTCGCTTTTCATTTAAGCATTTAGTTATATGTATATTAATATAATAAAACACAGCTTAAATGCATTCGAACAACACACATATATATACACAGGCTCGCACATACATACACATAATGTGAGAAGGGAAAATATATGGAAATCTAAATACACACTCATAGGATCTAATATCAGTGTTATAACTTAGTTGCGTGCTATCTGATAAAAGGGGACATCATCTCTTTTGTTACATTTACGAAGTAATGTAACATAACCGCCTAATGATGTTTACTCAGGCGACACTAACTATAGAAACATATATTATGGAAATATTTTTCATCTTATGCAGATAATCACGTAATGTTATAAATAAATAAAATATTACTTTGTGCCTTATCTCTTTTTGATAGTACTTGAATAGATTACTTTGTATTTTAAAAGTGTCAACTTTTTTGAGCATGAAATAAATTCTTTTTTTACTCTGTCATTAATAAATACTTTGAAATGTCTTTTATATTGATCATAACTTTATTTAGGTACTAAAAACATTATAATATATAATTACTTGGACCTCATGTATGGATAGCCAATTTCGTCTAAACAGCATACTTATATATATGACTTGGGCGTGATTTCACACTGCTTCCGTAAATACGATGCGTACGCATACTCAGTGGCAGAATACTGTAAACAATCCAGAACCACCCAAAGGATCGCATCTGAATAGGTAATAATATTACCAGGTACATCTAGACTTTATGAGGTAAATATAAACTAATACAAACTTTTATATAGTGTAGATCTATTATACTATCTGTAAGCAATTCAGTTTATATTAAGGATTTGAGTGTCATTGACTTGGAAAGTTACAACGGAAAGTTAACTGTGTCTTACAATGCCAATTTAATCGACCCTTGCTCAATACCGGCTACAGAATGGATATGCTATATCAATAAACTACCTTATATTACGTAGCAAGATGTCACTACATATATGATTGACACACACTCAGAATAGACCAAGTACAAGGAGAATATGACAGATTATCAGTCGCTAGAAGCCTATAACAGGTTTCGAGATAAACATGTCCATGATTGTTTTTTTCTCAGAATGTAAATCCAAATCAACCATATTCATACCAATTGAATGGCTAGTTCATATGGATTAAATGCTGACTAGTTACAGTATCTTCGCAAGATACATAGCAGGGCAGTAGAGATCACTATGTGTACGATCATTATCAAATGTTTGTGTGTAATGACAATATTCTCCTGCTGCGAATGGCATGTCTATTTTATGTACTATTGATCATGATGGCACATTATTATATCGTACCAAAGAGATAATCTACGTTAAATTTGCTTCTGTAATTTTACCAGAAATTGTGATTCGGCAGCACGACACGATTACATATAAATAGAGATATCTGATACATATGTCGACATCCAGTGTTTGAGCCTATACTATCGTGTTCTAAGTATGAGTGTTAATTTGAATTATGTTATTACCCATATGTGAATATCACATGTGACCCCCCCAAAATATAGACAACCATACAAACAGTCCTGAACAACTTTCTACATATTATTGATATTATTTGTATTGATATAAACATATAGTTTTGAAATTATATATACATATTCTTGAATGTCATTCTTTGTGCTCTTATTATTCACAATATTATTGTCCTTCAAGTAACTTGTACACTTAATTGAAATTACAACAAGTAATCTATACACATGTGTATGCTATTATAATTTGTGTGATTTCATATTAACATAGCTGTCTAAGCTTCGAGTTGTGCTACTTTAATCGTGTACATCTAATATTATGTACAGTCCAAATTATACATATACTTTGCATTATATAGCACCGTAGGTGATATTTATCCCGCGACATATATATCTTTATGAGTATGAAATTTTAATTAAATCTTATTGCGTATAATACTTAGAAGACATATAGATATAGCATAAATGTGTTTCTAATTGTTCGTTTTTTATTGTTATAATTCTAATTTAGTTATTTATTGTTATGAACCGAGATATGGCTGCGAGTAGCACAACGTATGTAGAGTCAACATGTGATGTTTTTAAATACTGTTTTATGTACAAACATAACTAAACAAAACATAATACAAATGACATATACATTAGTGAACCGACCAGGCTTGGTTCAGTCTCATCCTGCACATTATTTTACAACATAGACAATACTTATTATTTTGTAATTACACTCTTATTCAAATATATTTCTGTGATAGATACACTACCATTAAAGAGTCTAAACCTTTCCAAACGCCCAATAACTCTCTGTACATGATACATCAATATATTTTACATACAGTTGCCTTTTGTAAAACGTGGAATCTTTAAAATATTATCTGACACTCGATCATCCTAACCTGCATATAGAACTATCGCTGCACCAGCTGGACTTATGCCTATTAGATAATTGCACGGGAAGTTAAATTACTTGGTCTCTCTATAAAGATTTCACTGCCGTCTATAATACAAATACAATCTCTATATTTTCTTCTGAAACATACAGGCATATGCTTTCTTATGCTATTTATATTGGGCCATCCAATCAGGGCCCTCATACATTTGAACAAAACAAGTAGCCATAATCTATACACATTAGATACAATAGTTAATTCAAAACCAAATATGTGAGCAAACACTTCCTGTAAAAGACCAAGTCTCAGCTTTATAAATACAAAACAAGGAATACATGGTCTTCTATAGAAAGACATGCATAACACACCTTACCTTGTTTATCTCAGCTTCATAAGAGTAACAGTACATGGTCTTCTACAGAAAGATTAACTTCATATCTCACTCTATCTAACACCCGCATAAACAAAAATACATTTAATAGCCCTGTATTGGACTATGGATACTATTATTATTGCTCTTGATGACATCCAACTCGAAAACGTTTGACTTCCTTTTTAACGTATCATTTTCTGCTCTAAGTCGTTAAACCTCTTCATTACGACTTCATGTTTCTTTCTTGGGTTTGTCTTGCAACCGACATCATTCGCTTAACCGTAAATAGCCGGGACAGCGTCCCCAATACCAGTGACATAATCTATGAATGCTATATTTCTGCTTACTTTTTACATCCAACAATATTGCAAAACAATTAATAAATTCAGTATTGGATGACCATGTATTCATCTAATTTCTAACGTTTAATGCTTGTTAAATTAAATTAAAGCACAATTTATCAAATGAAATTGGCACCTGTTAGACATAATAACAATTAAATCAAGTAATTATTAATACTATCAAATAGCAGTACTTTGACTGACATTAGATCTACCTTGCATTAAACATAGCTTCTCTTTTTTTCAGCCGACTTGCATCTAACTCCATGACCTGGTGATGATATTTTAAAATAGAGGAAGCAACGTCCATAGCATTCGACATGCCAGACAGTTTACCTATAAAATAAATTATACACATTTTTTTGTAGTCTACCAAATAATACGCGGCCTGGTTTGCGCATCATTCATTATTTGATCGACAAACACCATATAACATTATAGAGTTACTAATGAGTCACGGATCCATGTAATGTTAGGCGCTAGTCTAGTCATCAGAATAGCGTCAGTGTATTTGATAACGCGGAGGCTGTAGACTACATTACACAATATAACGTATATATAAACATGAAGCACACTGCAAACATTTTGCAGAGAAATTCTGTCAAATGTCCATTCCGGCTTGTCCCAGTCTTTTCGTCAGATGGCCTTAAATGGCTTAATCTACACTGCATGTCTGTTTTCCTCAAAATGGTTCTTTTCCTAGGTATGCTATGAATTTATTTGTGCAACCTACTGTCAACGAGGCATTGTTGTTGATTACTAAATCATGACGTTGTAATCAAGGAATGACCCTTTATTATAAATGAAAACAATTACTGCGCATTTGTCTTTCTGCCACGGAGTATGCGCACGAATCTACTTGACCCACTTTAAATCAAAACATTCTGAAGTCATCTATACGGCGTTATAGCTAACATTGCGTTTTCTCTTCGGTATTGCCGTTTAAATAGGTGGTGGAATGTTTAAATTGACACAATTGACATATTTAAGACTTAATATAATCATGCCTAAGTCCGAACTCAGAGTTCGACTTTGTTTTGTTATTGTTGCAAAACATTTCCTGTGTTCTTTTCCTGAGCGTTTGTTCTAATTGTAATGCATAATTAGTAAGTCACCTGACAGCCTACCATGAATATTAAGTTGTTATTTTGCATTCCTGTTGTTCAAGGGTGTTATCAATCATTCCATTGAATATTATACGTGTTGAAATTCAGGTATATAACAACGGAAACTAGGGTTTCAAAAATGGACCATAATCTAGGTACAGTGCAAATGAAGTTGCGGTACTTGTTTTCCCTCATCCAGCAATTATTTTTGTAGGTTAGAAAATAAGACAATCTAGAAAGACAATAACAATAACTCCTTTCATTCAGTGTCAAAGTTGCGGGATTATAACAAATTATTATCATCATCAAAATATGAATTTTAATGACCACATTTTCATTATTAATTTCTACCTTCTGATCAATCAACTGTAATTGGGCTTTAAGAGCCGCGATTCTGATGCCAGACACAGAATGAAGGCTTCTGAAAATCTGACGTCACTATGGCTAAGCTGTTAGTATAACCCGTTAGGCATTTATATTCAGAAGAAATGCACATTTACCAAACTTACTGCAATGTTGGTCCACAAACAGTCTGATATTCTCAACTGAAATAGTTAAACACAGTAAGCAGTTAAATTCCTCATGAAGACTGTTTTTACTCTTGTAACACTGTGTATCTACTTACTTGTCAGAATTATGTAAATGAATCGATGACAGCGTCGGTTATTAATAGTCAGTAGGTTGTGGATGTAGGAAGATAAGGTCATGAGGATGGCTAAGACAGAACATCTCTTGCCTGATTAGATCTGGCTGAGGGCGGTTATGTACTTCCTGTGAAAAATACATTTTGTCCCACTTATTTATAATATATAAATATGTAACCACAGAATACTGAAATAATTCGATCTTGTAAAAGGATATGCCGTTTCTTGATTGAAGCGAAAGTCCACGTATGAATTAGATTTCACATTATTATTAAAAGAAAAAAAAGCTTCAGTTTTGAAAGTAAAAATCTCCATAGCAATAAAGTCATATGTCTAAATATATGTATATATTTCTCCTTTAAAATATTGTTTTGTACATACTCTGTTCTTCATAAACCTCAAGAATTACAAATATACGTTAATTGAATACTACCGGGAAATGGAAGTGCAGTTTGACTTGATTACACTTGCATTATATCAATATTCTTATGAAATATGAGGAAATAATTTGGGATTTGTATACGCCTTGTGCATATTATCTTTCCATGTAGAATATATGTTCCTAATGGGCTCGTTTATACATATATACAATCTATTACAACAACACTTATAATAAATCAGTAGATCTTAAATAAGCTAAAGATAGAGTCGTTTTACTCCTTCATTTGAAACTTCTTTCCCTCATAGTGTGTTTGATGAAAGAAATGTAGGCATTTTAGTAGCAGTAGTAAGAGTAAAAGTAGTATTAGTAGTAATAGTAGTAGTTAGAGTAGTAATAGCAGTAGTACCAGTAGTATAGGATAGTGTATGCCCCATTCTCCCATCTCAGCAATCAAATATATGTATGATTATCTGAGAGTGACCAAAGCTTTAAATGATAAATATTTAGAGGAGTAGAGACCGATTTGGACTATAAACGAAATTAAAAATTGCGCTTGGACCAATAGATATTTCGTATAAACAATCATTCTATTTATCTCTTTATCTCTTTTAATCCACCAATATATTAATCTCTCTATTAACGTTTATTTAACCACCATAACGTTCCGCTTTCAGCTTTTAACCGCGAGAAGCTTATACAAAATTAGTTTATCTGTAGATTTTAGTTAACGTCCCTTAGCTGATTCCGATGTCCATTGGAAAGTTGGCTGATAATTAATCAAAGGAACACCAGCTGTGTTGGGAATTGTGTAACGGATCTCTAACGGTTCTGAGCAATCGTTCATATACTGACTTGTGTCTTTGTGTGGAAGTTACGGCTGATATCTTCTCATATCACGTTACTAACGTCTTGTAGAATATGTGGGATGCAATTTGATGTATGTAAAGTAGCAATTATATGAAATGTTCTACTGAATGAATAGAATAAATCATACTTATTGTTTTAGAGTACTTGATAGTACCCATTTGCGGAAGATAATTGTAATATTATTCATGTGGATGTGGTTCTCGTTTGTAAACACTAATTTGCCTATCTGTGTCGCCTAACATCTTATTTCTTATTGATAAATATTAAATTATGTTTAGTTATGGATATTTAGCTGACTATTATATTGATTTCCCAATTGTTTTCTTAGTTGTCCTGATCTACTTTCATCCTTTCAGCTAAATGACAGTATCTCCAATAAGAGAAACCGTTCTCGTTGAATCACTAATAGGACGATTAGAACAATTATGTTTACGCGAGTTTTCGTTTAATCTTGTAGCAATAAAATGAATTGGAGATACTGTCATTTAGCTGAAAGGATGAAAGTAGATCAGGACAACTAAGAAATATAATACACCCTTAATTCGAAGTGACTACTAGGTCCCGCCAGAGCCCCATTCATTCCCATAGTAACTAACATCGGGTTTTATACGAATTGGTTATTCGAATTTCTGTTTATTCGAAGGTATTTCGATGTCCCGTGGACTTATAATGCATGTAAAGTACGCCTTATATTCGAATTCGATTGTTCGCAATACAAACCGTCAGAAACAATCGTAGTGAACTACCAGTGCAAGCGCGGTAGTTGGTTGATTAATAGTAAAAGTAGTCAATTGTGATTGACGGTTAATTACCATTATTTTATCCCTGTATTTGATGCAGGTGTTATATGTGTATATATCTTTGATCTGCGTATTTGATGTATTTGCTGATGTAGACGCAATATTAGCGCTATGGTGTGGAAATGCACGTGCACAGACTATACCCTTGTCAGGCCTATTGATACAGGCCAAAGCTCGTGAGCTTGCCACAGGTCTGGGTCAAGTGGATTTTCAAAGTAGTTATAGTTAGCTCTCCCGCTTCAAATATTGACATGAATTATTATTCCGTATCATATCTGGTGAGGTTGTTGCTGTTATCACACCAATTAGATAATTTGAACTACGGTCTTCAAAGTAATTACACAGGTCCCTTCAAATTCGATAATCGGGAGTTTAGTGTATTATGAAATAAATTAATGTATCAAGCGGTGTCTTCGAGATGAACTGTTATTTATTTATGTGGTAAAATGCATCTGTATTTTACTAACTTAAAGATGAGTATGGTAAATTCAGATAATTCAAATTCACTAGCACAATTCAAAGTGGTTACAAAAGGATTCATATCTGTGATATTAAGAACATCTTATAAATATTACAAACTAATAACCTAGAATAAAAAACAAATATTAAGGGCAAGAAATAATTAGTGGTTGAAGTAGCCTTTGAATGTCAAAGAGTTCTACTTCACGGGAATTGAACAAATGGAACAAATTAGAATGCAATAACGCGAAAATAGCTTTGTAACCTATGTCTAGAACGAAGCGCTGTTATTGTACTTAGAATAATTATTTTGATTAAATCAAAAGAAAATAAACTAATGTCAAAAATGTGCTTACAAATATACATATTAGTAGCAATTAAGTGGGTTTGGACTGATATTTGATTAATGTCAGTTTATTGCCAGATAATCATTAGGAAGGATAGAGATTTTAGGTGTTGAATGTAGATTAAAACAGCAAAAAGTGGTTATTTATCAGCATTTATAAACAACCAAAGGGAAAGACTGACATCACAGTAGAATGTATGGATAAGATTATGATGCAATAGGTACAAGGTGACTGCAACGTAGTAATCATAGATCATTTTAAGGTTAATATTTTCAATAAGAAAAACTCCCTTGAAGATTTTCTTCATATATGCGGCCAAAAGAACTTATTAAAAGGTGCAACTTGCGTAAAAGGGAAGCCTTTATTAATATGTCTAATTATTACAATCAAACGAACCGAAACGTGTTATAAATAATGTTAGTGTAGTCACGGAATGACTACCGTGTTTTTACGTCAACAAATTTCATTTACCCCTATCACGAGCAACTACATTTAATTATAGAAATAATAAACATTTTGATGTAAACACCTTTGTTAATGATATTGCTAGAATATCCTATCACATAATAAATATATTGTTGGATATGGAATTAACTTACAATGAAAGTGTTAAATTTTCATGCACCCATAAATTACGCAATAAAGTATGAATGTCTATTTGCGCAGTAAATATTTTAATGGTACTGCTAATGGTAAAGCTTTTGGGAAAACTGTTAAGCCGCTTATCTCTCATAAATCTATAAATCTATAAATCTATAAATACAAATTATAATATAATTTATTGAAGGTTGATAATATATTATAATTCAGCTAACTGAGGTTGCGTATCATTTTATAATTATGATGATGTTGCGTCTTGCACAGTAAAACAGGAAGGGCATGATAGGGTCCAAATTATTCGGAAGGTGATTGAAGCGATCTACATCACTGTTGATTATTTTTTCCATAATATTGATGTTGATACTATACGGTTGCATTCACAGAATTTAAATTGTAAGAAGACCACTAACCAAGACTTGGTACCATCAAAATTATTAAAACTTAGTTCTGGTGTTATGCGGAATTATATTTGTAAACTACTGAACATGTCCATAAATGCTGGTAAATATCCCAACGCAATGAAATATGAAAAACTATGTCCTGTTTTCAAAAAGGACAACAAACTAGTTGTATCAAATTACAGACATGTAAATATTCTACTAAGCATGACTAAGACCTTTGAAAGGGAAATTGTCTATCAACGTACTAATTTATTCAGCACTATATTCAGCCCCTTATTATATGGTTTTAGGCGGAAACATAGTTGCGAAATAGTTCTTCTCCGAATAATTGAAAATATATCAACATGTTTCTTGATGACGGCAAAGTTATATATATAATAATCATAGATTTACCTCTGGATTTTGATTGCATACCTTACAAATTGTTCATGTCGAATTAGAACATATGGTTTTTCATCTGATGTGTGTAATTATATTCTATGTTACAATTGTGATAGAAGACAACGTCTACAATTGGTAACAAATGAAAGCGAATGGCAATATGTCAACATGGGTTCTCTTATAAGGCCAATGTAATATAATAATTTCCTTGGTGTAGTAGACAATGATGTAGATATTTCTAATTATGCAGACGGCACTTCTCTGGCATGTTCCGGACAAGACTATGAACTTGTTAAAAGCAAATTGCTATACAACGTCCAAAGGTTACATCATGGTTTGAATATAATCGCATGAAAGTAAATGAAAGTAAATTTCAATGCATTGTTTTCGGTAAAAGCGATCACTTAGGCACATTTAATAATGGATATTACGATATGGTCCCCGGTGATAATGTAAAAATATTATGATTAAATGTGTATAGTAAATGAAATATTAGCACACATATCTCGCAAATCTGTTAAAACGTTCGACGACAGGTGCAAATTTAATCTACATGTTCTCGATCAACCTTTAAAACTGTTATTATACAATAGTTTTATTGAATGCTACTTAAATATGTGATTTCTGCAAATAAGTAACAAATAATAATCATCGGAGTTTATGACAAATGTTTGAATTCAAGTGAAATAGAATGTATGATAATATGTCATTGTATATACCCATTACATAATTAATTGTACATATCATTATTATTTTATTTATGTCAATTCAATTGTGTTAATAGCTAGATTTGTATATTGTTACCATGTCGACTAAAATGATTTTATTTCATCTTATCACTAATGGTGCTGCTCCGGTTGAGATATA
>JAODUP010000544.1:0-95000 GCA_025642065.1 Paralvinella palmiformis | reverse complement strand
TATGAGCATGAACTTTCCATCTTAGATTATAAATAGGTATTATTAAGCAAGTTACTGTCCTAAGATGAATAACGCAAGAAAGGATGAAATGATTTAATGTTGTCAGTTATTTAATCTTTCTATGTTGGCCCCGAAATATTTCGATTCTCCCTTTAATGGAATGTTAATGATACCTAATTAAAGCTGATGATTTAAAACATATCACCCGTAAATAAAAACCTTGGTTACATGTATAAAAAGTAGCAGCTGTTTCTTGGTTTTCTTATTCGCCATCGTAACAATGAGAGGACAGGGTTTGTATTTGGCAAACAGCTTCAATCACATTGATTTTGTGCAGTTGCAAAATTGATGTATCGTTATTCTGGTTATATCGCTGCTCATCGTCTAATATTTAGAGAACGTGTATGAAGCATATTTCCACATAAGTGATTAAGATGTGCTGTTCTGTTAACGTAAGCTATTAGCATTTTTCATTTAAGCCAAATTCCACATGTACAAGCTGCTGATGTCAAACCGTGTACGATAATTTGAGAAATAACCACTGATTTAAAAAGCTTATCCGTTGTTGTGTGTAAGGGATGCAGGTTGTAATCCGTTTACATAACCCGGCGACAGTGTTAACTGTGATGGCATGGGTCTGTGAATGTCTATACTACATGGTCGGCCATCGATAAGCCTAATAGTAGACCATCCATACTTGGAAAAGGCTTCTAAATATTTGTAACGACATCGTTTGTTAATAGTTGATATCCAAGTAGAATCAGTTATTCATATTACGACAAAAAAGAGGTAGGCTGATGTCATTGTCACTTTTAGGTTTCGATGAAATTTTCAAGGTTATAGCGGTCACCAAGGTAAAACGTTTATTTGTCTAAGCATTTTATGATTTGAATAGAAACATGATAATTGCTACAAAAATATTTAAGGCGTTCGTCATCCAAATAACCGAATATTGCAAAGTCTATGATGGTAGCCTCTTTTTCCTCGTAATAGCGGCTAATTTTGTATTTTTCAGACAATACTGGATGACAAAGCGTACTTTCGTGCTCTCAGAGGACATCAATTTACATACGAAGCGCTCAGGCACCTCAGGTGGCCAATGCTCAAGTCATAGCTGGCTGAATATGGTCTTGTTGTTGAAGAGTTCGCCAAAAATGTGGGTCAGGTATTTAAAAAACACCACAACGCTGACCATGGAGCAAAACTCTGCACTGCAATCGACCATTTCTCAGCTGCATTTCGTAGTAAGGAGGTAGAGTGCCTCATGGAGGAGTTTCACCAGGTTTCATGTTATAGTCAGCTTATATGATCATGGTTGGGAACTTGCTGGACGTTATCAGATCTGAGAGGGATGGTGACTGGCTTCTACACCTAGAAGCATTTATTTAGTGCGATGCTGCCATGGTTCAAAATATTTGACCACACAAACTATGCACGATGGGGGTCAGTTTATCCTGCGGATAAGACAGCACCAGAAGTCCATGCATACTTTCTTTATGGTAACATTATAGTGAGATGACCAACAGGCGATTCAACCAAGTCCTTGCTGATCGGGCAGCTGAATGGATCAACTGGATATGCAAGATGCATAATGGCATCATCGGCAGCAAAAGAAATGACCAAGCCAGAGACAAGTATTTATGTTACACGGTCAGAACTATTCTGCATTTACAAGAAACCGGGTCACTCTTTAATCTAGAAGATGACGACGTTCTGACAGTCTTCCTTCTCGAACAAGGCGTGATGCATCAATTATAGACGTAAGTTGAGGTGAACAAAGCTAAAGTGTTTACTACACAGAATATAGAGAACATAATATCAAAGATAACATGAAGCTACTGTAGCGTCTGCTAAATGCTGCCATCGCAGGTCTAACGTTGAGTGTGCGGTGAATGTGCTTAATTGTGAGTTATCCCCATTCCGATAATCATTAGTAAGGCCCTAGGAGAGACTGGAAAAGAATTGCCTCCAACTAGAGATGCACTGGACCTTCATGCAATTCGTGCTACCTACTAGGCAAATAGCTGGTTGCAAGCAAACACAGAACACACATATGTTCCATCCCTAGTTGCCACCACAGCCTGGAAGAGGGATGCAGAGACTCTGACAGCAGTTTGGACAAAGCTCCCCCTATTTCAGATGCCTGTTGGAATTGATGACATGCAACTGCAAGCCAAATTATGAGACTGCCCGATGTTCCTGCTTCAAGAAGATCATGCAGTGAACTGCAGTATATCGATGTGATGTATTCGGGTCCTGCAATCGAGTTGGACACTAGACATATTTTCACTTTGCCCTATAAATTCTTATTGTTTTTAAGGAATATTTTTATATTTTGTCTTCCTTTCAATGGAAATATTGTTATTCCATCTTTTTGAAACGATATTTAGTTCTTTTACTTTAATTTATGCCTATAATGGTTCTCTTATCTAACAATATAATTTTGACTCTTGTAATGCAAAGACGCTGGAGCACCATTCTCACTTCCTTTCCGATTGACATCATCACCTGTAGAACGTAAATAAAAATGGATTGCTTATTTTTTATTTGGATTTTATTTTCCTTTCTATTTCTTCAATTTGTCATGCATTAGGAAATCTTTATCAGTACTATAAAGTAAGTTTATTTTCACTTTGTTAACATTAAAGTATTTGCTAAATCCCTTGACTGTGGTTCTGGTGTGTTAATAAGGACTTATTCCTTGACAATACGTTATTCCATTTGAAACTCTTGCCAGTTTCTTCTCATGTCGAAATTATAAGTAGGTTACTATGTTAATGAGCAATTCGCAGAAATTGTTTAAAACATAAATTGAAACGGCTTAATTTCTAAGCAGAGACGTGTTGGATAATGCTAATAATTAGATTATGATTAAATACAACCCTCTAAATTAACACACGACTAAAACTAAATTAAGTTCCTTTTATGACAACTTTGGTGTATGCTATGATAAATGTTTATCGCCCCTATAATAACTCTGTCAGTGATTCACTGACTAACTAGCAGTACAGTCATTGGCTTAATTTACAGACCGTGATACCATTAATGTAATATACGGTGGTATCCGGAAGAAACGTGTTTTCATTTAATAAGATCGAATAAATATATATTTATGGTTACATTTGTATATGTCACAAGTGTGGAATGTTCACGTGTTTTTGATGTGGTAGCTACGAAAGAGGTAATATTGGAATGTCTATTATTCACTTCTTTGCTACGTTGTTTTCTTTTCTTATCCTTTTGACATACAAAACAACAATTCCACTAGTATAATCGTAAAGTAGCAATTTTTGGAGATACCTGTATTTTAGTATAACGTATATTTCACTCTTGCTTGGTATGATTTAAAATGTATAATGCTTAAAAAGTATTCAAGATTTCTCAATGATAATAAAAATGGGTGCCTGATATCAGGAATGTAATAAATGATAGGGTAACTCTTACGATTTCCTGGAGTTCCACATCAGAGAAAGGTCAAGTGCCGTGGCCGGAACTAGAACAAAACTACTCTATCACAAGGATTATGTAGTCGTCTCCATCCTGATTCACTCATGTTTTAGATGCTCTGCCTTTGCAATCCTCATGACCTTAATTTTATCCTTCCCTAGTTTACTATCTACTTCTAACTGGCACCGTAATCATTTCACTTACATCAATCTGACAGCTCGATAAGTGATTCGTGTTACAAAAATTAAAAGTACTTATAAATTTTAATTTCTGATAAATACAAAGTATCACATAAATAAGAAATGATTTTCTAAGGATTTGTTAATGACAGAATCGAATTTAAAAAAATATTTCATGGTAAAACACTAAACAAAACTTATAATATGCGAAGTAATCCATTAATATACTATCGTAAATAAAATAAGAAATATAGAAATACAAATAAATAGGTTATTTTATGTGAATCGCATCATAAGCTGAATAACTGTCCCGTATTTTCTGTTTCTACCTGGTACGATATTTATTGAACTTAAAATTATTATCAAGTTGTTGGTGATAAATGTTATTTACGTCTTCTGGCAGCTCTAATGGTGAATAAGACCTTTTTGTCATGAAGTGGAATGGAGATATGGAATCGTCGAAGGGGGCCACATAACAGGTCTAAGACTGATGTTACCATATGCGTATGTGTATGTATTTCTCTCTCTCTCTAATATATATATATATATATATATATATATATATATATATATATATATATATATATATATATATATATATATATCGCTCTTTCTCTATCTATACATATTGATGACATAATTGTATGTTATATAATGTGTTTTATTTATTTGTTTACCCCATCTCTAGCCAGATTCAAACAACTATTTTGCTAACCATATCCACAAAACGTTTTTTATTTATGCGCCTAACTCTTGATTTCCATTCAAGTATTATTATATTTTGTAAGCCTTTAAGAAATACAGGATACCCTGTATGAAATACAAGATTATATAGACATTACACTTCGTTCAGCTATTCCCCATACAATCGCTCAGTGACCTTTTACCAGCTGCTGCTGAAGTAGCGATCGCCAGTAATTGAGAGAGGGATATTACACATGTGTTTACTCCGATGGTTACAAAACATCCTTTCGCGGCGATGTTATATGCAATTAATTATTACAAAGAAAGTGTGTCTTAAGAATACAGGTTTATTTTCCCATTTGCTGCCTATCCCTTTTCTGACATATAACACGCATAAAGATAAAGTAGACAACAGTATTTAATATTTGCGTTTCTCTTTATACGCCCACCAAGGTTGTTTAATTTTGTGGCCTATACCTCTATTGGCTTTCTTATTAAGCACTATTTTAGCGGTGAGCCTGAAGCATTTACAATTGCTTATATCGCAAAACTTGTTGTTATAACCGAATGCTTAATTTATTTCAGGAGTGGTTAATTCAATTCCTAGCCACCGTTTCTTTGCATTTGTGTGGATACACGTGCCTGTCAGGATCATATTTTCTTTTGAATGATAAAATTAGTTTCTCAAATTGTCAAACAAAATATTTGAAAAACCTTTTAATTAAGTTTCTTTTCACTTATACTATTTAGTATTCTGCACGATGATATAACATTTCCAACTGTACTTTTATCCTTTATTCAGCAGGTACATTCAGTTATTTATGATGTTTTGTAATGAATTACAAATTAGCATTTGAATATATATATATATATATATATATATATATATATATATATATATATATATATATATATATATATATATATATTATCAATAATAGTATTGACGTAAATATTTTTTGAAGATATTCTTCGACAGACTACGATTTCTTGTCAGCATTTGAAGAATTCAAAATAATACATTGAAGTCATTTGTGAATAAAGGTGAATGGTATGATTAGAAAGCGATGCCACCAGTTATGTTAGATATTCAAGGCTACTGGATATTACTGTTGTTTCAGGTATTGGAAAATAATGGCAGAATGAGAAATGATAACTCAAGGAAATATTTGTAACATTCAGAGAATAAAGGCGCCTCCGTGGTCTAATTATTAGCACTTTGAACTACAAATTACTACCACTTGAGTTCGAATCTTTGTTTGGGCATATCTGAAGGGTGTTTCAACTTTGATTTCGCTTCGTTAGCTTTGGATGTCGCTCAGCCCATTTAGCGTACCAGGTGCACACAAATGGCCGTAAAACATTAATCACCATCAGCTTTGTGATTAAACAGAAATAAATACAAAGATGGAATTATATTGCTGTCTATATTTCTGGTCTTCATGAAAATGGCTAACTACTACTTAACTACAATATTTAATTAATATCACGGATGGTCCAACACGCTTCCAACTGTACTACAGATGCGCTTCTATATCTCTTTCGCGCTGTGACAACTAATTACAAGATAAGAAATGATAAGAACAGTTTGAAACTGAAGCATCAGTAACCTCGCGAAAGAATTACAATATATTAATATACATTGTTAAGCACCGGTTACTTGTTGTTATTTTTCTCTTCAAAAAGAGCTTGTAATAATTAATATTCTGCAAATAATATAAAACGATATTTACATTCCAAAATATTTATACCTAGATATGATTTAGAGGCAAGATTCATCATCGCGTTGATTTCTGAATATAAAATGTGTGAAGTTGTTTAAAACATCCGCTCATTATGAAAACATTCATCTTGATGAGATATCAGCAATGGCCAAATTGGGGCAGCTACGGTAGCAAAAACACTGTATAATAGGCTAATTGGCTAATATACGACAGCATACGGAAACAAATAACCGATAGTTTCAAAGATGATATATTTGGAAATGGTACATGTGATCGATGTACAATATTTAATCAATTGTTTCATGTTCATATATTTGAACAATGGAAATTTTGCCTCATCAAATATGTATGCCCCTTTTTTAATTTTGTTTACTTTATATTACGATTCTTCAACATGTCGCTTGTTACATTAATGGACTACGTGAATAGTATCTAAGCTTTTGATAATAAAGAAAACAAAAGATGTCAAAGCAATATCCTCTATATATAGAGATAAAACGATGACTAAGCCCTTTATCTAGGCATCGCAATATTTGATGTACCTAAAAATATGAACTCTGATACAAACGACGTAAGAGGTAAGTCAGTCAATCTGAGATGGGAACTGAGTAGGAAGACTCTTGTACAGGTAGGAACTTCTGGCAATTACCATGTTAGTCACGTGTATATTAACACATAAAAACAGATTTGAGAAGTTAGTCCAGTTTGTGTTTTATTGTGATTGTGCGCCAGATAATCCGGCTTACAAATTATATTTGATTAATGGGACTTTCTAATTCCTACGATATTTTTAATCTTATGGTTCGTCTTCATAGTTTACATACCGGTAATGTTCTTCGAAGTAATGCCTTTCTAAATTCCTTTTTAATTAAGCAAATACGAAAACGCTCTTCGCTGTTAAAATGGGATACGAAACCAGAAATAAAAGATTAACATCACTACATGTCGACCAAATGCTGCCTTATCCGACAAGAATAGAACCAATAAAACAAATCAATTGAGTAATACATACTTTATTCCGAACAAGTTCCATAATTGAAACAACCTAAAACTTTACAATAACAATTTCCATGTATTTGCGGTTAAGAAAAACAATATCGTTTATCTCTTCGTAGACAGAATTCATAATACATACAGTTCACGTAGCTTCATGAATAATTTATCAGCTAGTAATAGTCGGTAGATATTCAGCAATAAGCGGTAACTAAAGATAGTTTGTGAAATTTCGCAGATACCACAAATTGTATTATTCCACCTCATGTTAAACGGCATTAAGTACAGACACACAACAAAGAGTAAATACGATTCGTCATATAACGATTGCATTCCTCACTTCTGAAATCATCTGAATGATTATTTTCATGTTGCTAATGATAACCCAATTTATTCGTCCTAAATATGAATAATGACAGAAGATGGAAGAAAAATAAATGCCAATGATGGCTAACAATCATAGCAACAATAATCTGTTTGAAATAAACTTGGAGTGATATTATTTCTGTTTTAACATATTATGGTATTTAATTATACTTTGTAGCGGTAAATAGTTATAATTTTCTACCAATAAACAGATCGAATAACAATTTAATGATTGCTTAAATATATAATTAGTTAGACTATTCACATTAATGTCATTGCTGAAACGTTCAAGCTGTATATTCAGAAGAAAAATAATATTAACAAGACATTATATTTTATTAATCTTGTAACAAACATTAAAGGTAGATTAAGAACTTTTCCGGAACTCATAGGCCATATCAATGGCAATCAATAGACAATATATTAATATAAACGGCTTCGTGTAACTTCATTAATGTACGTTAAAGTGTCTATGTTATAAATCTCGGTCTACAAATTATGTCTTAATCGGATGGACCAGGTTATTTTTAATAGTTAATAAACACACAAGAAGATTAAGTATTCACATTCTTTTGAGGAAGGAATATAAGGACTGGAAGTAGATGGATTTATTAGTTTACAGAAATAAAATAATTAATATGTTGTTTACTTTCTTGTTGTGAAGAGACAGTAATATGTGTAGGTTGGCTGACAATTGAAGAAACTACCGACAGAGATGGAATTACCAGATTGATACACACGATAGAATAAACAGTACGTGCTTTGTTCAGCCTATAGTATAGTAATATTTTGAATATATAGAACATACGGTACATCTCAGTAAATTTCAAACGCACAACCTTAAGATTTGGAGCGCAGTGATGCAACCACTAAGATAGCACAACTCTCTCAGCGTTGACATTAACAAATAAAATACAAGCGGTAGTCATATTATAGCTTCGCACAAAACAAAATGGATTATATTAATTTAAATTATACAGACAGTTTATATTTTTCCTCTCAATTGAAAATAGTTTTTTTTTTCACAGGACCGGCGCTAATATCCTAGTTATTACGAGAAGCCTAGTAATATATTAAATATTTTCGAACCGAAAAAAATAACTGGAATTAACAGAAATGGCAAATATCATTTTATTAAATTATATCTTCATCAGTATTAATGTATCACTATTAATTGCACTTCGTATGTTCTATTTGTCTTCAAGTGAATAGTACTCCCTCTACGCTTCTCTCTCTTCGTGTCGGTGTGTTCGACGGCCTGCATCTGTGCGATGTCATAATTAGATAGGTCATTTTTTGTTTTGGTTTCCTCTGGGACGGACTGTTGCTGTTCTATTTTGGGTGCTTATAAATCTCAATGTAAAAGGGCCAGTAGGAGATTGATGCTCTCTTGATAAAGTGCTTAAATAGTTTTTTTTAATGACGTAAAACATCTATGAGCTCTAATTACTTGTTGGGTAGCACTTTGTACAACAGTCCAATATTTCATCAGGGTCGAATGTATCTATTACGTTATAAGTTCCAACCAGCTGGGTGGGTGTGTTTTTGATCTATTGCTAACAATAATAATAGTAGTAATAGTAATTACAATAAAAACAAAAAATAATTATAGCAATAATTGCAGCAACAACATCAATAATAACAACAAAATAATAATAATAATAATAATAATAATAATAATAATAATAATAATAATAATAATAATAATAATATAGTTTATAAAACTGTAATTACTAGGATTAAAATCATTATACCAAGAATTGAGCACTATACTACTAGAGTCATATGATAAAATATAAGACAAAAATACAATGAAGAGACGCGATGTTGAGCTGTAGTTCTAAATAATACTAAAACTATTCATGTACTTTAGCCTAGATGATATATTTCAATCTAGAAAGAAGTACATTATGGTCACCTCTATGTTGATATTTCTAGAAGAACAAGTAATATTCCCTTATCTTGAACATTCGACAGTTTAGTTTTGCCCGAGCCACGGCTATTTCAGAGCAGGGTTTACTTTTATATTCAGGCTGTCGTAATTCATTAAGGTCAGTATTGGATAGGTACTACCTTAGACGGTCAAAATCACATATTGCATATTGTTATTTACATTGGAAGTAATGACAGTCTTAGCATTTCTTGATCAGATGACTCACACGTGACGTAATCAGATTCATCAATGAATCAGTAATGAATCCATAAAGACACGCATAAATATATTGAAAATCGTCTACAGTATTTCATATAATCAATTCGACCTCAGCATCATTATGTTTAGCGTTTCTTCCGAGTATGCGTATTGGTACTCAATTGCCCTGAGTTATCTTCAAGGCATCCCTGATATTTAGTACGTTTGACATAGCGCTACATAAAACAGGATCCTTTTTCATAATTACAATTTTACATTTCACGGCCTTATCAAATAAATTAACCAAGACTCTGACGATTAGCGTCAGCTGATACTGGCTTATGTTTTTTAGTTATTGTGATAAATTATTTAACCAATGAGAATTCCAATGAGCCAGATTTTCATTTTCAAAATGGCTGATGCATTAAAACATCAAATTAACACAATGATCAAATAAAGTCGCTTAGTAGGCAATTTAAAACAACAAATTATTTCCAATATAACCAATTAAATTTATTCTAATTTACTGCTGCTTTTACAGAAAAATCAGCTACCTTTAGCTATATAAATTTTCCATATCATGATTTAATTTCTACAGAAGTAAAATGGGGCTAAACTGACCCATCAAGGCATTTAGGCTTACGTTATCTTCTCGTTGTATCATGGTTTGTATTACCAAATATTTTTGTTATATAAAAGTGTAAGGTCATTAATTATAGGTAATTCAGTTTATTATTTGTTGATACAATTATTGGATTGATCTTGTGAACAGAATACTTGGTTTACACCATTAATGATACCATAAAGGTGTTTATGTTCCTTTAATTGGTGAGTAACATTACTAGCTGTCTGTTAGTTTCGTCGTTTTACCGTAATCATTTAAAAGGGCTCTTATACATATTCTTACCAATGCTAATTCCTAACAACAAATAGTTACCACAGCATACAATATCATAGTTTAGGAACCTCCAAAGTTAATGACGTGGTGTTAAATTATTTGATACACACACACACACACACACACACACACACACACACACACACACACACACACACATGAAAAGAGAGACAGAGAAGGGAAGGGAATGAAACGCAGAAAAGAAGAGAGATATATAGATAGAAAGAGGGGGACATAGGGGGGGGTTAGACTTTTCCTGACTTTACTATAATTAACCACTTCTGGAAAACGTATAAGAAATAATTACGAAGTAATTTGCCAATTTTGCGTTAATGCATTCTAATTTGTTCCATTTCTGTATTACTTGTTGCACAGAATATTAATGGCATGTTGAATCCAAATGTTTTAAAGTTGACCTTATCTCGTCATTCCTTGGATTTAGAAACAGAGGCATCCAGCGAAACAAACACTATTTGACATTTTAAGTGATACCTCAATCCATAATTATATCTTGACTTTTAAAATCACTTGGATCTGGCCTGACAGTTTGTAATTTTGTAATATTGGTCAAGCATCAGTTACCAACTGCTAATAATCATTCGAAGATTTCCCTGATAATTTTAATTGTTTTAGTAAATATCATGAATTGTGTTAGCTTCTTTTTATTATCTGAATTTACTTGAACTCATCTCTAGATCAGTGAACCACAATTGCATATTGCCACATTATATGTCGCCATAGATTAGTGCATTACGCGATGCTGAAGATATCGCATAATGCATAGATATATGACATCAACTGTTAACATTTTTCCCCCGTTAAGTCGTGAAGAATGTCACAATTGACATCTATTATTACCAAGTTCCATAACAAAAAGTCAAGATATAATCCACTTTTAAGCTTATCTCGTTATTCGAGAAGTAGCTTCTTTCTAGTAATGCCAAGCACATTATTGCAGAGATACATTGAATCCACTAATAAGATACGTAAGGTAGTATTCCGTTAATAATCGGTATAAATGAATTCATACATGTTGAAAAGAATCCTACATATTTAAGGAAATATGCTTTCTTGGGAGTCAGTGTGTCATTTAGTGAAGTTTTGAGTCAGTTAGTCAGTCAGTCGGTCAGTCAGTCAGTCAAGCTTACAGTCAGTTAGTAGGTGAATCAACAAGTCAGTAAGTTAATGACTGGTATATATGTTTGGGCTTATTTGGGGTGATGTCTATATGGTAAACACATAATCAAAGAAAAAAACTGGTTGAAATATATGCTTTTGGAATAAATGCTTTTTGCTTATTGGTGATATAATATAATCCGACCTACTCCGACGTATGGAATGTTTTTACTTCTACAGCAAAGAACATAAAAATCCTCATAAAGACCTATTAAAGGGTTTGCTTGCTTGTAGCCAACGAAGCCGTACACTGTAACAAGGCGAATATGAATAAGAAGGAGAATAACCATCTAAAAACTATAACAAGATAATATAGATATTCAAATCGTAATATATATATATATATATATATATATATATATATATATATATATATATATATATATATATATACTAAATATTTTTAAATATTTAGTAATTTAATATACATTTCATTCACAATGTTGCAATAAGATTGGATGCATAGCACTTAATTGTAACTAGACAGTATTATTATTGATCAGTAGGAAATAATATATTAGGGAAGATTATGTTTAAAAATATAACCGCCCCTGCTTGAATAATATTACAATTATCTTTCACAAATGGATACTGCCAAATATCCGAGATAAGAAAAAAACATCAGAATAAGTTATTATATTTATCCAGTAGAACATTTAATGCAATTACTACATTATGCAAATCGCAAGGCACCGAGCATGTTTTACATTCCATATATTCCACAACAGTTTAGTCACTTGATATGAAAAGCAATCAACTATATCACACACATACCCAAGTCGGCATAAAACCATGGTCTTAACAATGTCAAAAAGCCGTTATCTAATTTCCAACGCAGCTGGTGTTCTTTTAAACAGGGTATCACGGTTGGTAAAGATTACATTTATTTCATTATTTGGAAGGATATTGACAGGATTTCAAACCTGAGTGGTAACACTGCTTATATATAATATTTTGTGTTTTGCTTCGATGTGTACTTGCTAGATTTTATTCAACAACTTTGTTAAAGTAGTAGTAGTAGTAGTAGTAGCAGAAGCAGCAGCAATAATAGTAGAAGTAGTAGAAATAGTAGTACTGGTGATAACGATATAGGTGATAGTGGTAGTAGTAGTTGTAGTAGTAGTTGTTGTAGCAGGTATTATTATCATTATTATTATTACTATTATAAAGCGCTCGTTTCATATATAAAGCTAAATTGGGATATATAAAGCTGACTAAGACAAAAAGAAATTAAACACCAAAATGGCCCGAGAACAAATGCATTTTCAGCAACTTCTTAAAAATGTTCAGTGTTTTGAATTCACGAATGTGAGCTGAGAGTGCATTCCACAGTTTGAACACTGAAATTTATTTAGCCATAGCTAGATGTTCTAACCCTTGGAACCACCAATGTCACTGAACCCATTGATTGTAGTGTTCTTCTTGATTGATAAACTGTCAACATATCAACATGTTGAAGCCTGTTCATATAGGGCTTTATACGTGTGCATTAGAATGTTAAACTGCACTCGATACTTAACAAGTTACCAATGGAGATCTTTCAACATTTGTGTATTGTGACTCTAGCGTGATCTTCGGATTACAATCCCTGCCGCTGTATTATGTATACGTCGTAACTTGTTAATAGAGGTCTGAGGCAGTCTATTGAGCAAGGCGCTAGAATAGTCCAAGCGTGATGTTATAAGCCCATTGACTAGTGACTTACTTGCATCACTTGTTAAGTAACGGCTAGTATGCCCAATGTTGCCGAGTTGGTGATAGCAGATATTATTCAACTGTAAATAAAAGAGAATGATTTTAATTCAATTACTGAGCGAATAATTAAGACATCCGCTGTTACTGTAACATATTTATATCTAAAATCTAAAGAAAATGTATTAATAACTAAGTAGGCACTACATGACACCATAACCAGCTCATTTTTGGTTAGAGAAATGAGGGTACTGATGTTTGAACCAGATCTACTGTAATAAGCAGTTTCTAAACGGTGTTCTTTTTCTTCTTTTTCATACTTAAAGGTTGGATGTTTGTAACACGTAGAATCAGTACAAGTAACCTGTTATCATGGGCTATTGCCCACAATAATGTTACACCATATTTAAGAAGAATACTGATCTAATGGAAGTGAATTAAAATTAAAATTCACGCCCAGTTGTCGATACGTTTTCTATAAATGGGTTTTTCCAATACTTGAGGTTTATCAAGTCTGACCTAAACGATAACTGCACAAAATAATATGCTTACAAATAAAAACAGTCATTGAAACATAGTTCTAACCGGAACTTTGTATCTATGCATGTATTGTTATATCGATATATATTTTCCGAACTTAAGCTATGTTTCTAGAATATTATTTAAAAGGATCTCCGTCTTTAGAATCATGTTTGATTGCTTAGAATGTGTTACATCTACAAATCGTGATTATATGTTAATTACTTGGTTAAATATAAGACTGCTAACTGGCATGTTGTTAACACAATTCTTACATTTTTCTTCTTCTGATTGAATACTTGCTAATAGGCAGCCAGAGAAGTAAGCGAAAAAGCATGTAACATTTGAGGTAAAATCTGCGTTCTTTCACAACAGAAGTCTTATATATTGACTTTATATAATGACTATATGTTCCTCTACTTTTGGAATACTGCGGTCAATGATATTAGATTCGTATATAGCATTCTATTATCGAAAATATTCTAAAATATCCATATTTTCGGAAACCTTTCTCAATCCTATAATTGTACTGTTGTACTAATATTTTGCCCTGCCATTGGTATCCCACTAGTGTGAGAGAAATATTATCATTCCCAACAAATACGATGTTTTAGACAATTTAGCGCATAACATTACTCTAAACTTAATGAATGGATGCGTCAGGTGGTCTACATTTAGCGGCAGCTTGAAGACAAAGGTCATTCTTGAGATGACAACATCTACCAGGAGGCTGCATTTCCGTAGATAAAGATCAGATAAATAATAAAACATTTTGTAGAGTGAATCTAATCTAATGGAATGGTTATTTGGAATTATTCAGACAAAACAATTACTACAAGTTTTTAATATTCTAAATGAAATAGTGTTAAGAGATTAACTGGTGGTATCGTTCTTGAGGAAAGTTGTCTTTTTTGCATATAACACATATCGTTATACCATAATATTGTCAATTACTAAATAAATCGTCAGTTGGCTAGCGGTAACGCAATACAACAAACTACTTTAGCTGTGACTCTTGATATTAAAGCTAAAGAAAACATTTTCATAAACAACTCTCGTGTGATTGATATTATTGGAATGTTAATCAAAGGTAGGTCTTAAATAGGCTGTCAAGAGATGAAAACAGGTGTATACAAACAAATATAATATAGTTAAACAAACCTCCAAATAAATCAAAACAACTTATAATTTTATAAGATACCCATCATAATATGTGGTATTTTATTTACAAGAGTAAAACACTCTATACGTCATAGGAAATGTTTCTAGAAAAAAAGCGCCAACTATCAACATAGTAGCACATAGAATGTCTGATACGAAATGTAAGTCTGAAATAATTTGCATCTAATTTTCTGCGTGTCATTGAATACATGTTTCCAATACGCATAATGAGAAAAGAAATTCCAGTAACAAAGGGAAAGATAAATATTTATTTATATAAACTGCATGTTTGAGGATTAGTTACATATTCTATATGTATGAAGGATACTCTACCTACTAATAGGCATATACTGTTTATATGCACATTTATTACGTACACCAATGCTACATATTTACCCAAATTATTGTATGAAACATACTGTGAGTTTGATTTGAAAAGAAAGTTTATAAATTCTAAGCTCTCTAATTTCTTGGCCTATATAACACCCAAAATATTAAGATTTTTCATAAAAGACTTTATTCGGGAGTTCAGTTGAACTTCTTTTGAAAACCAAGTAGGAGTTGTATTTACAATTGCTTAAGTCGCCCAAAACATATCTTATTTCATATTAGCAGTTTATTGTGGCTAGATTAATAACTATTCCTTTGTCTATTGAAAAATATTCACTCTGTGTCAACATAATCTGTTAAAATATGTGCATGCATTAGTAATGTTGATAGATTATTTACATTGAAATATAACAAGCAACATATTCTATAATCTGCTTAGATGATTTTCTAACATGGGTTAAGTTAAATGGTCGGATATATCTTCAAAATGGTCATAAATTTTAATAAAATATCCAACCGGCATACCAGTAAGTGCCACCACTCATGCACGTATTCAACCAAAACTCTATGATATCTGGCACGGCCAGTGTGTGTGTGTGTATGTGTGTGTGTGTGTGTGTGTATGTTTGTGTATGTGTGTGTGTGCGTGTTTATTTGTTTGTGTAATTTGTGTGCGTGTGAATGTTTGTGTATCTGTGTGCGTGTATGCACGTGGATATATGCGAGTTTATGTTTGTGCATGTGCATGTGCATGTGAGTGAGTGTGTGTGTGTGTGTGTGTGTGTATTTGTGTGTGTTCATGAGTTTATGTATTTATGTATGTATCCATGAATGTATGTACATTAGTAAAACAAATTTTATTTCGGCTTTCTTTCTACCTGTTTCTAAATAATTGATCTTCTTATTAAAATTAACAATGTCACGTTTAAATTCCTAAGTGTTAATTGAAGGTTTAGTTTTCGTTTATAGCATACTAGCTTCGGGTTTCGAATGTGGCACTTTCATAGAGAATGACTCGACTTGGCTTGTTTCTATAATGCCACTGGAAGCTGCGTAGTTTCCTCAATTAGGTAGATGCCATGGCTAACTGTAGATTTTATTCTTGGTCTGCCATAATTTTGTTTAGACAAACTTGACATTTCGTTTTCCTTGAATATTATATTGAAAGCGGATAATGGAATTATTTGCCAGCTTATGACATAATTGGTGGATTTTATACTACAAGACGCTATATGTGATGTAAAAGAGGACCAGGCAATTCTACATTTTAATGAACTGATATCCTGTCTATCACTTTATTTTGTCATTATAATAAAATTCTTACATTAAATTTATGCTACAAATGCAACCAATGCAGACAAAAGTAATAACTAGCGTTTTTAACCTTATTATTGCCTACAAACGGCCTTAACAAAATGATGTCCAACCAACGCCCTTTTTGACCCTGAATGTACGCACTGCTACGTTGAGAATTAGTGAAGGAATCCATGTCATACTTTGCAAATTGCGGCATCAATTCCTTAAATAATGGAAGCTGAAATCGTCTTTCATCCAGTTATATTGGTTTGATGTGACTGGATCGTTAATTGACCACTTCTGCAAAACGTAGCTGTCATAATCGCGAAATATTACAACCAATTTCGTGTTATTGCTTTCTAGATTGCTCCATTTATGGATTACTTATTGCTCAGAATATTAATTCCCCAGCTGACTCCACGGTTTTAAAGGCTGACCTACTCTTGTCCTTGCCAGCGAGTAGCAGTGCAAGCGCTCGGCAAACTATCATTATTCGATAGTTCAAGTTCCACTTCCAACAATAATTATTCATTTCAATATTGGCCTCCTCGTTTGTAATATTGTTATCAACTGCAAATTATCTTTATATGAGTTTCTTAGTATCTCAGATTTGAAACTATTTCTGTAACCGTTATAAATTGTGCTAGTTTCTTTTAGTAACCGAATTTACTGCAACTCATCTTTGAATGAGTAAACTGCAGAAGTACATGATCATATAATTGGATAATGGTTCATCCTAACGACACCGCATAATACAGTTCACATAAATAAACAAGAAATGTTAGTTAACGTTGATTCTGACATGAAAGACATCATAATTGTCATCTGTCTGTATCAACTTCTTTGAGAAGAAAGGTAACCATGGAATCCACTCAGTCATTGAGTGCGTCAGTATGTGAGTCATTCGCTGAACCAGTCATTCAAAGAGTCAGTCAGTTAGTGCGTCAGTTAGTTAGGTAGGTAGCAGGCAGTCAATTGGTGAATTAGTCAGGGTGATATGTAGGGTTTTTTTTGGGGGGGGGGGCATTAATGGGCGTAAGCGTTAGTGAGGGAGGGAGTTATATTTGTACAACACATTGGGACAAATTGTGCAATTAAAATAATGACAATATTTCCAACTAGTAGTGCAGGAACAATCTAGAACATATTAACCACCTATCAAACATTTAAAACCCATTTTTGGGGGCATAAATAAACGATTCTAAATGGGGGGAAAATACATTTAAATAGGTTGAAATATGTTATGAATATAAAATCACTTTTTAATCAATAAATTGTCTTAACTGTTACTGTATACTAAGAATATGATAGGTATATATATATATATATATATATATATATATATAATATATATATATATATATATATATATATATATATATATATATATATATATATATATATATATATATATATATATATATATATATATATATATATGTATATATATATATATATATATATATATATATATATATATATTTTGTTGTGGGGCATGTTATTGGCATGGACAACATTTTCGCTAATTCAAGAAACAAACTGAAAATTGAATAAATTAACTTTCATTTTAGTGGCACAAAAAGTTGTAAATAGTATTATTCTTCAATGCTATGGCAATACTGCAAGGATGAGACTATTACATGAAATGCGTTTGTTTGTTGTAATTGTGTGATATAAAATGCGATCCATTTCATCTTAAATTCAGTATCGTTTTCGAATAATATACTACTTATTCGTATTCACCTTCAATCTATGAATGTTTTATGGCAGGCTGACATTCTATTCAAACCAGGTAAGAGAGCCATATAAGACGCATAGCTGGATATGAAATCAGCTTTTCCAATGGGTGGCCTATGGCAGAATGTCTATTAGCTACCCACTGATTCAGGAAATCCCATAAAGACCCTCATAAATGTTTGCTTGCAAGTAGCCAACAAAGGCATACACCTTTTCATCTTATACTTTTAATGTAATAGATTGCTTTTAATTCCATATACCTCGATTGAACGCGAAATTAGAAGGTATTCATATACATGCGAGTAAAATAACAAAAGATAACCGTGAGATATTTTAAATGTTTCATACGGGTATTCAGAGTCTCATAATATATATATATATATATATATATATATATATATATATATATATATATAAAATCAGTATTATTAGAATTAAGTGAAGAAAACTTCCATTTCATCAATGTTAGTTTGTGTAATAATATAAGATAGCAATCAATTTTTCACTTTGCCGGCCTCGTTACGATCAGTTAAAATATATTTCTTGCTAAGAAAATGGAAATATTATTTACAATGAAAAATCTTATCCATTACTAAAGTTCTAAAATATGAGCTGAAAAATAAAGAAAAAAATACTAATTGAACACGAATTTAGTTTTCGTGCTCCGAAAACATTGACTGCGCAGCAATATTAAAGGGGATACACATAAGAATATTTGTTCTAATTGTAAAGTAAATCATTACACGAGAAAGGTTTTCCCATGCTGTAGAAATTGCCATCTTGCAAACAGGGAGAGATCATAACAGGCGTAGAGTTTAGAAGACAACTGGGAAATAACGACGATAATCAGAAAAACATTTACAACCAGACAAAATTAACATTAATCAATAAGAAATGTACGATTAATTTAGTGAAAATAATTCTTAAAAGAGACATCTTCTTCTGCATGAACAATATTACAACTTCTTCACCCTTCGCCCCTCCTGGGACAAAGGACATTAACAGCAGTCTTCCAAAGTCTCTTCTCTCCTGGGCTTTCCTTTCAAGCTCCCTCCAGCTGTAGCCTGTCCTCTTTGTGTCTGTCAGGAGATCCCTTCTCCAGGTATTTCTTGGACGTTCTCTTTTTCTCTTTCCTTGTATGTTCCATGTTAGGGTCTGCCTGGTAATAGTTGATGCTGGTTTCCGGAGTATATGACCAATCCACCCACATCGTCTCCTTTTGATCTCATCTCCTGCATTCTGTTGGTGTGTTTTCTCCCACAAGTCGCTATTACTGATGGTGTTTGGCCAGCGAATTAGGAGGATTCTTCTCAGACAGTTATTAATAAAGGTCTGTAATTTCTTGGTGGTGGTGTTAGTTGTCCTCCATGTCTCTGCTTCATACAGTAGTACATACTTCACATTGGGGTTAAACAGGCGTATCTGTGTGTGTAATGACAACACCTCGGAGCTCCAGATGTTCTTGAGCTGTATAAATGCTACTCCAGCCTTGCCAAACATTGCCTTAACATCCGCATCTGAACCACCATGTTTATCAATGATAATACCCAGATACGTGAAGGTCTCTACCTCGACAATTTCATAATCTAGTCGATCATAAGAAGGAATAGGAATGGAGACAGCAAGCACACTTGTTTAACTCCAGTCTTCACTTCGAAATTTTCGTTAGTTGTCCAATGTGTATTACTCTGCAGCTTGTTCCTTTATAGCTGTATCTAATCAAGCTGCCCAACTTGGTCATTATGCCGTAATGTCATTAGCAGTTTCCACAGTGTATCCCTTTTTATGTTGTCAATCGCCTTTTTGTAGTCAACAAAGTTTATGTAGAGTGGGGAGTTCAATTCCTAGGATTGCTCTACTATAATGTGTAGTGTTGCAATCTGATCAACGCATGATCTGTTTGGGCGGAATCCAGCTTGTTAATCTCTCAGCCATGGGTCAATTTAACCCTTCATTCTTTCCAAGATTATTCTGTTGAAGACTTTCCCAGGCACTAACAGAAGTATGATTCCTCTGTAGTTAGAACAGTTGCTACGGACTCATTTATTGGGGAGTTTTATGAGGTGTCCCTCTCTTCAGTCTGATGGCACTTCTTCCTTTTCCCAAATCTCAGTAAAAAGAGGGTACAATAGTTCCACAGACGTGTCTATGTCTGTTTTGAGTGCTTCTCCTGGGATGCCTTCCAGCCCTGTTGCTTTATTGTTTCTTCGTGTGCTTTATGGCCCTCCTGATTTCTTCCTTGGTCAGCTTGTCACATTTGATGAGTAGATTCACTGGTTGTATGTCTGGGTGGGGGGGGGGTCCAGTGTGGCAGGTCTATTCAGCAGTTCTTCAAAATGTTCAGCCCATCTGTTGAGTTGTTGCTCAGTTCCTGTGATGTCCCTTCCTTGCTTGTCTTTAACAGATCGTTCTGGCTTGCTATACTTGCCTGCTAGTTTCCTGGTAGTGTCATACAGCTGTTTCATGTTTCTGCTATCTGCAGCTTGTTCTTCTCTTTTTGCCAAACCGTTGATGTAGTTTGTTTGTCCATTTTAACGCTATTGTTTACCTCTCTGTTTGCCTGTGTGTGATCTTCCTGTGCCTGTGCACAAATTAGTATTATTCTAAGCTTGTATTGATCTAAATACCGATAAAAATTTCATTTGCTTATTGGATTATATAAATAACAAGGCCTTAACATGTTTCTGTCTAAAATATCCCGTTGCATACATATATTTCATACGTCTCATGATATTAGAAAAGTTCGGACAAAAAATGGTAGAAATCTTAATATTTAAATATATTTTGATTTCAATTTGGTGGAAAGTTATTCGATTTAATTTCACAAAATTACTAATGACAGTAACAAAATTAGGATATATCATATAAAATATCATCCGGGTGTTCATGCACATCGAAAATTATTTATCTGAAATTCTCGATAACTTATTAATGATATAATTTAGCAAAAGGCTATCCTCATTCAGAGCAAAAACACG
Organism: Paralvinella palmiformis; assembly: GCA_025642065.1. NCBI lineage: Eukaryota > Metazoa > Annelida > Polychaeta > Terebellida > Alvinellidae > Paralvinella > Paralvinella palmiformis. The sequence continues at coordinate 73,689 of JAODUP010000544.1, read as the reverse complement.
AAAAATCTAAGAAAACATGAAAAAGGAAGCGAAGAATTATGAATATGGATTGAAGAGATTCGATGATTAATAGATTTCTTGTTTTCTGGAAGGATTTATTGGTCCAAGCAAACATTATCTAATTGCAGCTCTTGTTATTTTTCATGTAATCTATGCAAGATTCTATAGTGCAATTATATATATATAATATATATATATATATATATATATATATATATATATATATATATATATATATATATATATATATATATATATATATATCACATGTTCATTGGTAGCTAACATGTTTAGTCTTCTAGGTGTAAATGAAATTACACTTCGTTATAAAGGCCATATTCTGACTTGAATATATATTCCACCCAAACACCTCAAATGTATGTCTTATTTGCGTCACGTATTTGCATAGCTCTATCAAATAATGCTTAAATATTCTTAGATCTTTCAGAGCTTGTCTTATAGGATTCATTTTATTGGAATTAAATTACTTTCTAAAAAGAAACCTTTTAAATTTCCAACGACTAAACTAACACCACCCTTCAAAGAAACAACACATGAGCAGCTGGATAGTCTAGGAATTTGTGGAACAACTGGATATTGTAAGAAATGTCGGGTTACAGATGGGCTAAGGAAGAAAATAAATGTTATAGAGCTTTATGATATAATCCTGGAGATCAAGACATCAACTGACTGAATCTTGTGATTACTGTATTCAATAAGTCACTTTAATTCCAGGTGAATCTGAGAGATCCAACATAATCTTTAACTCATTCAACAACGATCGATTTAATAAAATGATTGTTTTTCAAACGAATGAAGTTCAACCTTCTGCTAAAGTGTTAACATTCATTTAAGGAGACTAAGACGCCTTATGCATCCCTTGGTACCTCATCGGACCAGTTTTGTTTCACCTGCATGATGAAACAATGATCAACATTAATAGTCCTTTAAACAATCTAGAGGTATTTCATTTGTATGATATATACATTTGTATAGACGGGAAACAATTAATGTACCATTATACCAATGTAAACAAAATAAATAAACAACCTTCAATAAAAATTGAGTAACTGCATATTACAATTAATAATACAATTTTCCATATGAAACCTATGGTATGCATGGATATCTAAATGCAATTCATAAGATCATGATTTCACTAATTTAAATATATAATACATATCTTTTTCAAATGAATATGTATTATTATCTTGAAACAATGTCAATCTAGCTCAAGTCATATATTAAATGAATATATATATATATATATATATATATATATATATATATATATATATATATATATATATATATATATACAAATATATAATAATAATAATAATAATAATACTGTCTTTATGCGTTATTACACAAAGAAGTCACTAACAGCAGATGTCTCAGATGAAAACAGTGCCGCTGTTAAACAACAAACATTCACTGCTACACACACTTTATGCTTATGGCTTAAGAATTTAAATATCCACTTGATCGAACGAGAACCACTTCTGTCTATCCCATTACTGTATACGAAATGTTGGTATCGGTCAAACAACTGCTAGGAGACGGCTCCAGATAAAAAGGCATTTCACCGATGAGTGAACATATTAATAATATTGCTTAAACGTTAGTAGGGTGTTCACAATAAACACAACTAGTGATTCGTTAGATAATGCTCATAACTTTGAGATAATTGAATAAAGAATCAAAGACCGACATTGAGTTGGATTTTTGTATATTCTGAAATAAACTAAGAATGCAACTTTAAAAGATAGTGCTCTCTGTTCATACCACGTCATAATAATCTCAATGGTTTCAATATATTGATTGTACTAATTTATTATCTATTTTCAACAAAACAAACGAGTTCAGTGGTACTCTTCCAGGTTTTGTGTACATATGGTTCATTTAAATTAGATAATCGATATCCGGGTTAATATTTCTAGTTCAATTGAAATAAATCCTGCTCTCTTACAGATTGATGAAATTGATTAATGTTCATTGCTAGTAATAGCGGTGATTCAATGGGTAATATTGAATTGAATAAATATAATTTTCTTGTGTCAAATGAATCACCTTGTTATAATATTACAGCCACAAGATATATTCGATCGTACTCGTAATCCTGAATGGCTAAGACGATATCAGACATGATCCGATTATTGTACCTATTACATGATATGACAATTAGTTTGGTTTTAGCATTTGACATACATACGAACGTCATTAATATTAATGATATTTCTAAGCAAAATATCCAAATACTCTCTCTGTTGTCGTTGATATGGAGTAGATCAGTTTACCAATGTCAATTACATATTATTTATCAGATTGTTCTTCGCAACGTTTGCTAAGTCTATTTCGTGCAAAAAGGGGTTTCGTGCTGTAACTTTAAAGGAATTGAAAACAAATGTTCTTATTATGTCTAGAATAGAGGGGTAGAGAGTATTGTTTTAGCAAATATGGCCACTACCTTACAAATGAAACAATAAGATTATGATACAACTGCTATTTACAATACTGGTCTCCTGCAGTTCAAGTCGGCCGAATTTAGCCTTAGTACGAAGCATTACTAGCCGAAAATTATTTGGTGAAATAAAGTTAGATTATTTCAAAATATCCTGATACCTATAAACAATACACCTACACCAAATATATTTCTGCTCACAATTAGTAACGAGACGATGCAGGATAGCAATCTACTCTTCCAGAACGACTCCAATACAATACAACAGCGAAAGTTTAAATTACCAAATGACCTAACAAAAACTTATTTTAAAATCGAATGAAACATCAATTAGAATCTGATTAGTTTGGAATTTGATCTAAAAAATTAGCCATTGCAATATATAGTATATTACACATTTCAGAACAGAAGAGTAATTATAACACAAGAAAAGGATGGAAAGACCACCTCTGAATGTTTTCCCATCCCATTATACTTCACTAAATGACAAACTAATAACTAATTTAACACTGTTACTTGTTAAGCAGTTATTATAATTTGTATATTCAATCTACCGTATTGATTGCATCTAGATGATACAGAAAACCAAACCTTATTCCATTAAAATCAACCGAATGTCAGTACTGCTCACTGTGTGTAGTAGATTTGTTTAATCTAAATGTACCACGATTATGATTTGCAGTTTGTTAAATAAATAACTTATTAGTTATCTTATAAATTAAATGCATATCCCAATAATAATGGCCATATTTGTTCTTTTTCTAATTGGAAACAGGATCTATTATCATACTCAACACATGCAAACAAACTAACAAACGTATTTATAAATATATATACACATACATAAACAACCACAAAGAATAACATACACACACACACACAAACACAAACACACAGACACACATACATACACATACACACAAACACGAACAGATATATATATATATATATATATATATATATATATATATATATATATATATATATATATATATATATATATATATATATATATATATGCACACATTCAGACCTAAACATTACTGTCTATTAAAAGCACTACTATATCTTAACATATTTTTTCAAACATAGTAATCCATGCTAGAAATAGATCCCTGTATGTTGTTATTCCTCATTTTGTATCCTACGAAAGAAACCATCTATTGTTTAAATATATATTTAATCAATTTCAGGGAAAACAAACATAATAAGGATCAGAGAGAACAAACTTATGCCTTAATTCGTTGGTCTACTCAATCTGAGATGAAATAGAAATTAATTATTTAACTTTTGATTTGCTGCTATAACCGAAACGTAATTTTAATTTAAAATATCCAGTAGAGTTTACTATCAGTTAATACTATTCGATATTATGTATGACATTTGAACTGAGCTTAGTATTAAGTAAAACACAAAAGGTCAACACTATTTCAGACATTAAAGATGAAGATACTGGGTTTCCTTCCGTTAATATGGAGAGGATCAGATTTTGAATATACAATATTAGCCCGTAACTTAGCATTTCCATTAAGAACCATTTTAACACCCTAGAAGACAAAACACACTTTAACTTCAATCTTTCACAGGCCGACTTGTTCAGGTAAGTAGGTTGCTAGGTTGGGTGAGTGATTTGTTGCTTGATTGATTGCTTGATTGCTTGATTGTTTGTTTTTTGGTGGTGGTGGTGGTGGTTGGTTTGGTTTTGGTTTGGTTTGGGGGTTTTTTGGGGGTTTGGGGGTTTTTTTGGGTTTTTTTGGTGGTTTTGGGGGTTTGGGGGTTTTGGGTGGGAATGGTGGTGGTGGGTGGTTGATTTGGGGTGGTGGTGGTGGTGAGTTGGTGGTGGTTTGGTTTTGGGGGTTGGTTTGGTTTGGGGGTGGTGGTTTGGGGGTTAGTTTTTGGTGGTTGTTTGTTTGGTAGTGGTATTTTATGGTGGTGGTGGTTTTTTGGGGTGGGGTTTTGGTGGTGTGGTGGTGGTGGTGGTTGGGGGGGTTTGGTGAGGGGGTTGGTGGTGGTGGTGGTGGTGGTGGTGGTAGGGTTGGTGGTGGTGGTTTTGGTGGGGTTTTTTGGGGTGGTGGTGGTGGTGGTATTTTTATTTTATTATTTGGGGGTTGGTGGTTTAAATCATCAAATCATATTATTCATATACCAATAAATAGTGAGTTGAATTATTCAGTCAGCGATTTTGTGAGTAAGTGAGTCAGTGAGGCAAAGATTTGTTTTGCTAACCTAGTTAATAATTGATTTGCCTTGAAAGAATATGTTTTCTACAAATAATTCCTATAGTCAGCTATAATACAATATAAAGTTTGTCTGAATACAAAATTAATTATTTGTTGGTTAATTAAATCACAAGAATAGTTGATAATTTCCTATAAAATATATTCCTGTCAATATATTCAATAATCAATCCAAGATATTCAGTATACCATTCAGGTAATCTTTATCATCCGATAAAGGTCAATGCTAACTGCTTGATAAGATTAAATATCAGTTTATTGTATGCTTACCAGATTTCCTTTTACCATAGCTGCACTAAGATCAATAAAAAGAATAACTTTCCTTAATCTCCAGTTCCTAGCTAGGACCTTGTAGCGTAAGCGGCAAATCATCGTCGATTCAATTTGCCTAAGCATTTTGTTAGGTGACCCAGTATTATGACACTACAATGACTGGCCTAAAATAAATGCAGCGTTCGTTAAACTGTTGCCTGATTCTTGACAAATTACGGAAAATTCGTTTCGGCATTAGCCATTATTTGAATAATACTTTTTATGAATGATATTTATATATTTCAGAAAATGATAACATAGTTCAAACAGTATCGAAGCTATGACGCGCTAATACGGTCTGCTTCAGCGCAGATGTCAGTCTTTTAATAGCAATTAAGCTAAATAGTTTTAATAGTAGTCGCTTCGTGACGCCTGCCCGTTGTAAAAACTGATCTTTGAAGACAGTAACAATTGGGTTATATAGTTTATATAGTATTGCTTTGAAGAAAGATACAGCAATTGAAAAATAGCTATAAATAGGGCTGCTTAGATAATTAATCTAAACATTCTCACTACTGCCGTGATCTGACTTGGGTGTTTTACACCCAAACTCCACGGCTGTAGGTGATTCGTATTTTGATTTTGCTTGGCGGCCTAGGGACTGGTGAGACATTACACATGTCTCAGCAAGAAAAGTCGCCACTCTGGATTCAGTCCCCTGAAGAAACGTCCAGAGTTTGAATTCACGGTTCGAGATTCTCTGTGCCTGTGCCTTATTATACACAGCTAAACACACACACACACACACACACACACACACTCACACACACTCACACACACACACACATAGGGATTATTTTCCTGGCAAAAGATCTAGCAGCCTCCCACTCCTTGTCTATTGTAAAAAAATGTCTCGAATCCTTTCACTAATTATGTCCAGAACTGATTGTTCATTTATGCAGGGAACTGTGGCTTTTCGAAAATAATATTTATTTTATTTATTATCTAGACACTGACAGAAGGCGAGATAAGAAACTATGACTTTGGCTTTGAATTGAAACAGCCCATAGCAAACAATGGTTTATGTGTTGTTGTTTTTGGCCACGTGTACTACACGGAAGGCTAAACAGACCGAATTGTATTCAAATTTAATGAAGCGAATTGAAGGATGAAACACCATTTTGTGCGTGTGTGTAATTCCATTTATTGAGGTATCTCACAAAAATATGTTTTTGTAACGAAGGATCCAGGCAATTACATTATTAAGATACACCCTTTGTTTACTTCTAATATTTGAAAAACAACATAGATAGTTAATTACTAATCCGATGATGAAATAGTTACTGGTCAAAAATATATGTCAATCTATATAAAAAATATCTTAATCCTTAATTAGCGTTTATATCATATGACCTTTGATTTGGCCTTAGTATTTGACATCCACAAATTTCTTAATTATAACTGATATTAGCCAGGAACATATCTACATACTCGTTTTGCTTTCATTGCTATGGATTAGATCAGATTGCAAGCATCAATTATATATTGTTTATCAGATTTCTATTCACCAGTATTGTTTGTTAGCCGAGCATATTTCGTTCGCCGTCAGACCAAGAAGAACTATGGGACATTTAAAACGATAATATCAAAATAATCAGGATATATGAATGTCATTCTGGTTTATAAATCGTATGCTTTTTAGCGAGAGGTTTACTCACTTTCAAACAGGAACTGACATTGTTAGTAAAGACATTCAAGTATATCAGAAAGTTAACCAATAAACAAAGAATTTGAAAATTTATGAACAATAATGATAACATTGACAACAAATATTTGCATCATTCAGCTAACTCAGCCTCTTACTAATTTGCGTATTCAATCAAGTCACCCAGTCATTCATTCTCTCAATCAATCAATCAATCAATCACTCACTAACGTATCAACTATTATTTGAATTGTTTTAAAGGGATTTTATGATTTTATCATCCCAAGAGAAAGGAAAAGGAAGTGGGTATTGCCCAACCTCCTCTGTATTAGACGCGTGACGGAGCTCGATTATTTTCAAGAATATTGCCCTATAGAAATATATTTTTATAATAAGTATTTTATTATTATTATTATTATTATTATTATTATTATTATTATTATTATTATTGTTACTATTATATGTAAACTTTCGAGAGAATATTTATTCACTTCAGTGCAATGCTATGTCTCAGAGAGAAAAAACCCTGTTCACTATTATACTGATCTAGTGCATTGGTGACTGAGTACATACTACTCAGATAAGTGGGAGTTTGGTGATTTAATGGGCTGATATTGGTAATCTAATAACCCTGCTACATATGACCAGCATTCACAGTCCACAAGATCTAGTTTGACATTTGGATTAGCATCCGTATAAAGCATAACGGGAAATGGAGACACTATTGTTCACTTTGCCAAAGAACATATCTAGATACTCTGCCTCTGCGATTGACATAAAAATGATCTGATTTACGAAATTCAAATATCAACTGTAGTAAACAAAACAGGTTTAAAACGAACTAATACGAGCACGTTTCAATGTATTTATAGCTTGTTCCATAAAGGCTAGTACTATACATGTTGTTGCTATTTTACCGCCATTCTTGTGCTTATGGTAGGCATAATGGGCCGAGCAAACTTTAAATGAAGTGAGTCGAGGTGAAATATGAAACCCTCTTCTGACAAGTTACTTTAAATCTGAGGCCAACTAGGCCAGCAATTAGGCAATTAAAAGCACCACCAAGCTAGGAAAGAAAGAACCATCCATCTTGAATATTGAATGGAATCAACGTATTCTTACAGTGTCATTTACAAAATATAACTAAGTACTTACGTAACAAATTAGCTTTGGCTCTCTACGCATAATATACACAGATATGTGCCTTAAATCTGGAAATCTACGTATTCAGTTAATCACACCGATTGAATAAATGCGCGTTGTCCGCCGAAAACTGTTAATGATTTGAACACCAGACAAATGTGGCAAGGAATTATTTTAGGCAAGTTAATCTATTGATGATATGTGGATAATTTGTGACTGTAATATCATTATTTATGATAACATAAAAATTTATCATACTTCAGTTATATCCTTAGGACAAAACAGGTATAAACGAACAATAAAAACAAAACTCCATTCACTCATTTCCACTGAAAAGAACTTAGTTCTCTCTGATGACATTTAAGACGGTAAATATTGTTATCTGTTCAATGTTATTTAGTTCTGCCATCTCCTGTCACTCTTCAATCAAGAACCTGCTCATGTTGCTATGTTATCGAGTTAGAAGTGAACTGGCGAGTCACATTCGTTGCTGGTAATTTTCGTTCAGTAATATATCGGATTCTGGCTTATAGAGGTCGAATAACGTTTTCTTCGGGTGCATTTTCAGATGGGCAGTGTCAGCACATCAAATCAGTCTGTGCGAATTATCATTGCCCAAGTATGGGCAGTGTCAGCACATCAAATCAGTCTGTGCGAATTATCATTGCCCAAGTATGGGCAGTGTCAGCACATCAAATCAGTCTGTGCGAATTATCATTGCCCAAGTATTGTTCCAAATCCGACAGTAGATTCGGAAACAGCTCAGTCACTATGTCGGTTAGTTCGTGCCCGGATCCCATTAACCATGTATGTCTTCTTCGTGAGCTGCCGTTGTATTTTAGCCACTTAGAATGATTGACATAGAAGATGGCTATTCTATTCTAATGCTAACTTCCGTAACAATTGTCTAATTTGTATACATTACTGATGACCAAAAGCTTTACCGGCGGCTATAATAATGTTCATCAAAAGGGATCGGTAGTATGATTATTTATATTTCAGAGAATGTGTAATTAGGAAAGGAATTGCCGTAACAAATTAGCATTATTGATTATGTAGCCTCATTGGAAAGGATCACATTGCAAAGTAGTGTATGTATTATGTATATGCAAATAAATATGTGTGCATCTACATGTGTTCGAGCACGATTACTCTTATCGGTATGTATGTTTGTGCGTATCCGTGGAAATCGCGTGTGATTTCTGCTAGGGCCTTCATACAATTACATGCATAAGCAGTTTCAAACTGACTCAAATTGACAACGTTCTAGACTTAATTACTGACCCAAAGAGTAATTATGAGGTATGTCAGTAAATTGCTTCATCTGCCAAATATAACAAAAACATCATTCTAATGGATGTAGTTTACCCTCTTATTGCATTGTCGTATATAAATGTAAATCACAAAAGCTAATTAATTGATATTTCTCTAATGCATTCTACGCATTCAATGCTATTAAAATGTAATCTTATAATAAATTGGCTGTAAACGGTTATTTACCAACGCCACGCAATTATGTTTTTAAAAAAATGCTCTCATTTAGTTAAGCCTGATTTGTATTAATTTAATTGTGTTCATGTTATTTTTGTTACTTAACGTCATATTGGTCTGTAAACCATTTAATTTATTAGTCAAGAGCTTATCCAGACTTTTATTGGATTGTCATTATTAGCAATGCCGAAATGTTGTAAGTATATTAACGCTAGAAGAAAGAGTATAATGAGAGAAGGATCAATTTTGATATTTAGGGTATGAATATTAAATTAAATAAATTCGAGAAAACAAAATATATCCGTTTGACTCACATAAGCCCCTCCTATGAAATAATTATGTTTCCAATTAATATAAAATACTCTGACAGATAGATTCACATTGGAATTCTCCTAGTCACCCCATAAATCACTCACATACTAACCCACTCAATAAACCAGTCATTTAGTCAATCATTCACTCAAACACTCATCTGCTAACTCACTCGCCCACACACACCCTGACTCAATCATTCACTCACATTCATTCACTCACTCACGCACTAGTTCCATCATCCACTCATTCACTCACACACTCATTCGTGCACTTATCCATTTAATTATTTAGTCAATTCATTAATTAGTCAACCAATTTACACCTTAAAAAATCAAATGTTATCATTAAATGTACATAATTATGTTGCTAATATCAACCATGCAACTATTGTTATTATTAGTCGTTCAAAACTAAATTATAATGTATCGTTAGTTATATGCCGTAAAACGGATCTTTGATGAATGCAAAAGTACAGGAAATATAAGAAATAAGGATTAGTCCCAACATATACAGGTAATCTAGGCTGAGTTGAATATTACTAGATTATGAATCATGTAGGATAGCAATATACTTTCATTATACTTCTCTTGGCCAAGCCTACTAAAATGTGTAATTTTACTACCAGTCTACATTAGACGCTGATCAGAAGTGAATTCAAGGTGGAAATATTGACTTTCCATTAATCGCTTGAGTCGAAGAACAAAAACAAGAGAAGGAATTTGGTACTCTAAAGTCATGTTTCATTGTTATATCTAGAATACATGAGAGCGGGGTATTATTTTGGAAAATATTTTCCTCAGACGTAAAACACCAGATGAGAACATAATTATTCCACTAACACTAAATGAGGTAGTTCAGTTAACAATTAATTACGCTGCAGGGAAGCACCGCAAATGTGCCAATTATTGAATTAAATTTGGTATTTTCAGAAGCTAATAGTACAATTCAAGAAGGTGACTTCGGATTATAAGGATCAATTCAAAAACTGTTGTTAATTAGTAACATTAACAACAATGTGTTAGAGGTAATTAGCTTTTTTAAATATGCTGACGGTAAGCAACATAATTATTTGACGTGCGTTACTGAACAATCTGGTTAAGCTGGAAAGCTAAAAATAATACCTAGATAAATATTCGGTATTAAATACTTCAATATCTTTACGCAAATACCTCAGATTGTGACCCGTAATATGACGTGCATGACAAAACTTTGCAAAGTATAACTGAAAACGATATTGCACGAGTATCGTTCACAGATTGGTAGATTAGATATGTTGGCATCCATTTATATGAATGATAGAGAACAAGCAATATATACCCATTAAGACTTGAGCTCTAAGGTTCTTGATGAAATATTTGATATTGATTCAGAAATATGTATAGTTTTCTAATAAATTCTTAATACTATTTGTAATCTTCATTATAAACAAGATATAACTGATATGTTAGACGTTGCTTCAACTAAAAGCAAGAAGTATGAAGATACCGTCTATTTAATCAGAAGGTGTCTCACTATTTACATGGTAAGACGTATGAATGGCTTTCGATATAATGGCACCGGAATATGTCTGGGATAGTTCAGCTATTAGATAAGTTACACCAATGATTCTGGTGTATTTTGCATATACTGTAAAATAGGTTTAATTTATACTAGTATAAGTGTCTTATATTTAGTTATTTTGTATTTCTTGTATTTTCGTTATGATCATTTGACCCACTATATTATCGCCAATTCTAGTGTTTACCTTAAGAACCCGGTTTATGCTTGTGTATGTACAAATTGTATTATGATCAGTTGCTTGGCTTACTATCCCATGATGGTAATATCATTTGATTAGCTATGCGCCCACGTGGTGGAAAGCATTAAAAGCAGATGGTGTATGATGCAAGTAATTTGATCACTGTGCCAATAACGCCATATAATGGCACAGCTGTACAAAATAAAATTATTGGTCTTATAACGTGTTAGTCGATCTGTAATAAATCTGATCAAATATCTGATGTTGTTAAAGGATATGGCTCTTGATGATCTTGTCATCACATAGAATTGGGCGACTGGTAATGTTTCAGACCAGAAAACAGTTGGTAAGGTGACTCTAGCTGGGTATGCATTTTACCCAGTCTTTTGAAAATTATCAACTGACTTTTGTAACTAACTGGGGGGATTAGTGTTCGTTTATCTATGATCTAGCAATTACACCCCACTAAAAAAATGGCCTGAAAGCAGCAGATTTCTTCAAGGAATTTTCTGAATTTGTTGACTATCTTACTACCAACAGTGGTCACCTGTTGATTTTATGTGATTTCAATATGTATTGATATTACCAGAGGAACGCAGGTACCAAATAATTGCTTGACATTCTTAGATCTGCCAATCTCAGGCAGGATGTCCAAGAAAAAACACACATACATGGCAACATCTTAGATATTGTCATCTCCCGTGATGATGACAATTTTATTGTTTCCTTATTAACACTACTGTATCTTTACAGAAACAATCTGTTTCAGCTAGAGTTGTTTTATATAGAAAATATAACTCAATTGAGCTATTGTAGGAGCATGCACCTTTAAGGACAAAGGAAATGCTTCCATGGTACAATAAGAACACACAACTGCAAAGAGATCCAGAGGTTATTGAAAACGGTAGTGGATCAGGACCAGTATATATGTCCATTATGAAATGTTCAAGGTCAAAACAATTCTAGCTAAAAATACCCTTACCTCTATTAAATCTGAATATTATAATAAAAAGATCAAAATATCCAAGGGCAATCATAGGACAGTTTTCAGTGTTCTGAATAAAGTATTACATAAAAGGCAAACTCTCCTTCTAAATAGTATCGTCTCAGATAAAGACATCGTCCATTGTTTTAATAACTGTATCTATCAAAGCATATAAAATATAGATAGTGTTGATGACACACAGCTGTATATATCACTGATCCTAACAATTAGTTAAAGTTCTCATTTTCCTTGAATAATTTGGAACGTTGCATTGCTGATATTCTGCTATTGCTGACTCAAAAAGGTCTACGGCTAAATGATTATATATTCGGCATCACCATACTGTGTTAAATCCCTAACGAGACCAGCATTACAGTTCAGTGCATCTTTAATTACCCCTAAACGGTCAGTAGAAAAGGGGCTATTATGACCAATGTATTAACATGTATGGATATGTTACATCAGTATTCCAAACTGCCTACAACCATCTTAAGAACACCCACTGTTTAAAGGTATTCTTGACACACAAAACAAACACTTGTATCTGTAGCCCATGTCTTTGGTACATCCCGCATAGACTATTGTAACTGTTATAAGGCATATCTAATTTTGTTTTTACTGTCCCTGATTTCCTTATGTTTTTCCAGAAATATGAATATTCTAAGCTAAACATCATAATTGAACACACCTATGTTGCTTTACCCAGTGTTCCTGTCATAAATACAAAAGTTTCTTTGACATAAATATCCAAAACAGAGTAATCGTACGTCACGAAGCGTTTAACTGTTATCAATTTATTTTCATCAGATAACAATTACTGTCACAGCTATTTGTAATACAAACAGATCAAAGGAGATTGTGTTTTTGTTGTTATATATTCCATGGAAATTAGTCACTATTCGGTCAGATTTGAGTTTAAATAACCTTACGACAGAACAAACCTGCACTTAAAGCACTGATAAGTCCTAGCGTAAATAAGCATCTACTTTAATCCACTGATTTAATCAATCTGAGACTTAGTTCAAACTACTTAGATAGGTTTCTGTTTGCTGCTAAAACCAAACGACGTTTGTAATCTAATATATCCACTTTATCTCGCCAGATGTTCACATTACTTGATATCTGGTTTAACATTTGGATTAGGTTTAAAGCTAAGCATAATAGAAAAGGTCAAAACTATTCAATACACATCTAGTTACTATGGCTGTTCTTTCTCTTGGGATAGAGAGGATAACATTACCACTGATTAGCATTTGATGTGTTTATTACTTCTCCAGTTGGGGAATGATGTCTATGACTAACCAATGTTTTAGAAAATGTCATTACATTTGTAGTGTAAATAGTCATTCATATTGATTGGATGTAATTTATTAATAACTTGTTATATGCATAATCTTCCGATTTATTTATGGAAAGTATTATTTTTGGTTTTACACGCAAGCACACACACACGCACACACACGTACTTTCTTTCTCATATATATATATATATATATATATATATATATATATATATATGTGTGTGTGTGTGTGAGGGGTGCGTGTGTGCGTGCATGCGTGTGTGTGTAAATATGTATGAAGTGATAACAAGAAAACGAAGTGATATAAAATGAAGGGATTTTCTATTTCCAATCAGAATTTTATTTGGTTAGAGAACATATATACGAAATAGTTTATGAATTAAAGTTTCTATCGTACCATTTCACATTAATTGAGATGCTAGGGGTCCTAATTATTGTATACCAGCGGTCTTGCAAACACTTAATAATAACGAACTCGAAGTGACTTTTCTAAAAACTGTGTATCCTGGATGGGAACCCGTAGTGAACAACGACATTTCCATATAGAACTATTGCAGTAGTTTCAACATTTGTTTAGCAAATGTTCATCACTGGGAATTCTAGACAAAGAATATGAATCACTGTTTTGATAACCTGCTCGGTGAAGAATACTTATAGGATATGAAACCGGATCTGCAATTGGACAATTGGTCGTTGCATCTAATTTTGCTGTTATCTTTATATAATAGAGTAATGAAATTTGTCAATGACAGTCCCTTGAGGGCACAAAAATCCAACCTTTTATTGGAGTTATTTTTCAAAAAAAACCATGGCCTAATCGTAATCAACATGCGCAGAAACAGGACGGTTGCACAAGAGTTGTATACACCTGGTCAAGTATTGGTTTTGGTATCAGCCTACATAACTTATAACATGAGAAATTGCATTTCAAAAGAGAAGTCTAAATATGTGTAGTTTTTGAATATCTGTAAATAAATCTCCTCTAGTAATCCTTGATACCTATACACTGACGTACTTCTTTACCAATGACAGGAATTGGCCAATCGGGCAGTTGCTGAACTTTGTATGGCTATGGTATATTCAGTTAATTGGAAATCACCTTACAATAATCCTGGATGAGTTTACGATTCCTGGATGAAGACTAACGTTTCTTAGAAATATTATGGTATTTCATCATATGTACCATGAGGATTACATCGCGTACATTCCTCAGATGGAGTATCATTTGCAAATAAAATGTGAGAGTAGGTACTGTTATTATGGTCTAATATCTCAGATTCTAAAGAAAATAATTTCATCCAATTAATATTTATAAAATGGAGTACCTGATTTGTTTGTATCTCTATCGAATCGTTCCCTGAAACACGCATTACTCATACAGTGAATCACTACTTTCATTATATGGATTGACTTGTTGAATACAGAATAACTGTACAATAACCAATTTGGTAGAATTGTGAGTTTCATCGTACTGATATGGTGCAACCGTACATCGATCCGAGATAGTTGTTTGGTGCCTTTGGCCCGAATTAATTCAGAAGTCAATTTAAACCTCCAGTAATATCTTCTATTTGAATTGGAATCAATGATAATACTAAAATTATGAATGTAATTGATTCGACAATATCCGTGTTCATTTGGTTCAATGACTGTATCTTCTCTATTTATTCAAGAACTGTATGATGTCACATAGATACCTGTGTATGCTATTATCCGTGATGTAGGAATTATAACTGAATGAAGTGGGTTTATATGTTCGATAAGTGAAGAAAAAGGACCTTTTCTAGGCTTAGGAGATAATACTGGACATGTTAGGTTGCAATTTACTAAGACTTGTGAAACGTCTTCAATGTACGATTCTGTAGATGAACTTGAAGGAATAACAGAATGTAGTTTACAGGAATGAATTTACACTTTCTGAGTGAAAATTAAACAAACAATGTAAAATTCTTTTTCGGAAGCAAGGATGTCAAAGATGTCCCTAATAATCTTATCCGTGCGTTTTGTCTCACCTCATTGTCAAAATAATAATCAATATACCAACCTTTTCAAAATAGCACACAAGTTTTCATGAGTATGATGCGTTTCTGAAATATTTCTTCAATTGTTCTACCACTCTGCAATGTGAACTGAATTCATATTCAACCTGGAATGGAATCAAGCATTCAAAATAACTTACTGTGAACGGTATCGATAACCGTATGAAATATTTGACATGCACGGACAATGAAATTCAAGTTAAAGAACCACGATTTTAGTATTTTAATTATACAATACATATCTTATTTAAGAGAAGAAATATAATCATTACTGTCATTGTCAATCCAGCTCGATGTATAAATAGTATAACTGAAGACAGAAATGCCACTAAATCATCGTTTATCGTCCATATATGTGAGGTGAGACCAGTGCCGAATTTAGGTAACCATGGTTAATTCACACAGGCGTATTGTTTCTCTGATGTATCGACATATATATCTAATGGACCAATAGGCGGCCACTCTTTCTCACCACAGACACATATGATGTATTGGTATTGGGCAGAATCATGGTATCATACAACCGCAAACTGGTGGTCCAAGGGCAGATCACACACCCACCTATTCTTAAGACTGGATTAATTATATTAGAGTGTTCGCTGGAAAGAGTACTTTTTTGATTCCTACGATATTAATATTATAATTGATTCAAGCCGAAGAGAAACTAGAATTATGCACGTTTTGAGATAACATAACGAGGCAACCGTAAATGATTGTTCTTTGTGTTGCTACACCTTATTATAATAGTCGTATTGACGTTATTATAATGATATATTATATAGTGATATATTATAGTGATATATTATTCGATTTGATAACAAATTTTTTAATGCTAATTTCCAACGTGCTCTATACGGGCAGCTCATTTTAGCAAAATTACCAAATCATATTTAATAAAGGAAATATACAATCGATAGTTGATGTTATATTTCTTAGCCGAAATGAAATAATTGGTGATTTCTTACAACATAATGTACCTCTTTGACAAAGATCGTAGTTAGTAATAAGGATTATTAAATGGTGAATAATGTTAAGCTACTTTTATAACCTTTTATGAGTTTGAGATATAATGTTTATTATCGAAGTAGGCAATACTATGCCTATACAGGATATGATAGAGACTTTGCTGTTTCAAGGATAATAATCTGATATAATTTGCGTACTCGTAGTTAACGGCGAAGTTAATATATTGCTTAGACACACCTTTGTTCTTTCATTTTAGAAACAGTGAATTAGGTTGAAGGCTCGTATTAACAACAGCATTTGCCTTCAAACAAAATAACAATACATCAAGCACGATACCAACCGTATTTAAACAAAGTCTGTGCGTCTATATTCATAGTTGAGAAGATAAACAAGAACCATTTGATTTTGCTTTATCAGCTGAATCATCGTATTATTCTATTATATTCACTTGCGATCCTTAATAGGATGTACAACTTATCGCGATTATTGTCGCAATTACCTGATGTGACATTCGATTAGGTTATACATTTGATATCCACAGAAAGGTCATGCTTATTATTGTCAATACCGAGGAGTAGATATGGATACTATATTTTGTTGCTTTAATATAGAGCGGATTATATTACGAAAATCAATTACATAATGCTTATTAGATTTCTATTCACCAACGTCGTTGTTAATCATTTCTATTTGACGCACCTTCACATGGTCAGGATATATGAGTGTCACCTTGGTTTATCGATCATTTGATATATTGGCGAGAAATCGATCCGTGTTTTTAAAAAGGATCTGTCACTGTTAGTAATACCATTTCAATAATTCAGAATGTTAACTGGTGCACGAAGAGCAACATAAGGGAATGAACAATGCTGACAATCGTGGCAAGGCAATTATCTATTATAATCAAATAACCTCCACCGGCTCAATAATTCACTTTCACACTCACTCACTTTGTAAATAAGTCACTTAATAACTCACTCAGTCACTCACTTATTCACCAATTTTGGCGTAGGTGATTTCAATCAGATTATATATCTAGTAATCGAGTAACATGCTAACAACATACTTCACTTTACTACAGTAGACGTACTACCTGCCAAACCTAGAAATGTTACTTACTACCACATCACCGTTTCAAGTGTATTCAAGTGAGTATTTATTTAAAGGTGCAGCCATTGTCTTCGTGTAATACACTTCTGTCAGACAATGGATAACAAGTGAAGGAGATTAGAACCGTATGTTTAAAGGAACATGGATCATGTTTCCTTATTAAGAATAGCACGCAGGAGAGAAGGTTATTGTTGAAGTAAATGTGTACCATAACTGTACAAAATTGGATTATCAAATTAATTATGTCTCAGACAAAGATAATTACAGGTCTGTTACAACAAAGGTTGCAACAGTGAAGACTACTAAATATGAAGGAACTAATAGCCGAATTAATGTGGAATTAATTCATTTAATTATGTTTATGATTTATGTACATAGTCATTAAAATATATATTGGGAACCTGGAGGGCTCAAGATTAATTGAATTGCTGTTATTCTTTAGAGAAGGTGTTAATTGTTTCGAATTAGAATTACCTATTATTTAAAGTGTCGTCTTGCAGCATTCACCACTGTTACGTAGCATACTAACTAGCCTAGAAAGTTATTCAATTACTTCGTAAAGATCAATATCCCTTATCTGGATGAATAGCTAATCTTAAGCTAAACATGGTTGACACTAAGCACTCTTACAACATCCTGAACAATTTACGTTATCTGATGGAGATTTTCTTTCAACCAATTACATTAGAAATGAATATTATATAGAATCATATTGCCTGTCATTAACGTATCACATAACATGCCAGAGGTTTTTCTTCAACAAATATCTATTTTATTTAAAATGGGAAACAAAACCCAATTAGATGTAATGCCTACATGTAAGAATGAAATAGTTGTTTTGAAAGACGTTTGATTCTTTCTAAAATATCCACCTTATACATATAGAGAGTAAGCCTTCGCCGAATATATACGCCTATGATCAATTAGTAATTGCATGATGCATAATAACAATCTACTTTCAAAAAGAAATTCCTCCAACACTATCATAGATAACTTCTGAAAATGAATCTGTAGAACGTCGTGCAGTTCCTTACCAAATTTAAAGGTCAAGGCTTTGCAGTGGAAGTTTAAACTATTAAATGACACATTAAAAGCTAATTTGAGAGTATTATATAATCGAATGAAACAAGCAATACAGACTGACAATTTTAACTGATATGTATGATATAATAGTTAATTTGAATAGAGGTGCAATTATGTTTCAATACAAGGTCAAAAGAGCATCTTTGCAATCTTAGCCACATACAACTAGTAGCCTTTAGCCAGACAAATTACAGTAATTATATTACGTTACAATATTAACTAGTTTAATAATGTGACGTGATAAGCAGTTAATGTAAACGGTATATGCAATTAACTGTATTCGATTAAACTCTAGGTAATACAGCAAAGCATAGGATATAAAATTAACCTCAGTTCTTCCCACTATTTGAGGTATCACAAGTCTATTAATCTTTTCTCAGTACTGCAGTATCTTCAGCATTTGAATTTTAGCATTGATTGGTGATTCCTTTTGCCGACAGTTGGAAAGTTAACTGTGTAACATTTATTATGGTTAAATGATCTGAAAGTGGCACTTAATCTTAGCATACGAGATACATGTCAAGATGTTATAAGTTACAACAGACTACCATAATAATACACTAATAATCTTGATAGATTAATAAAAAGGAACTCTGGTGGCATTATATTGCATGAATGGTGTAGATTAGTCATTCGATAGTTATTAGCCTCCCTCTGCCACGCCTTAAGGTTTATACTAAAATGTTCTGGATGGAGTACATGGTTTTATCTAAGACTGGTTAGTAAGGGAAAGTATTCAGATATTTCTATTAATTTGTTAATACCTCCTGTAATCTTAATTTTATACCACTTATGTTGAATACCACAATATTTCAAAGAAAGTGATTTAGACACACCTGCAACTGAAAAATCAGAAGTGGAATTATTTGATTCTATATGGTGTCTCACCGTTTGCAGTTTCCTCTTAAACTGATAATAAGCTACACATATTTCCATTAATAATTAAACATAATAGTTTTCTTATAACTAAACATTATCTTAATAATTTTGGACATAATAATAAGTTTTCCTACTTGATTTCCTTAATGGTTCCAGCAATTTAATTATTTAACAGTAATCATCATTTTCGTAATGATATATACTTTCCAATTCACTGCCTCTCTAATTTACACACGCATATACACATACATCCACCCCCACACATACACACTGCATACACATACATATATACATACGTACACACACATGCATCACACACAGATAAACACACGCATTTACGCAGGCATGCACAAATGCACACATTATATTAAATCCAAAGTACCTAATATTCTAGTCAATATTTCACATAGATCAAAGTAAATGATTATTCCTCATTTCCTATTTTACGGAAATAGACGTTTTCTCATTATTATCTCTGAAATATCTATGCAATCAACTTCCCGCAGAACAAACCTGCAATTTAACGCACACGAAGGTCCAAGAGAGGATACAGCTATGCATTCATGCTATTGTCTAATCAATGTACTTGTTCATCAATATATTTTTCTCCAGGATTACCATCCTTATATAAGTTGAATACCTTTCCCATATTTTAACGTTTAGAATTCGCTCTCTTCCTTGATATTCACCATAACTTCATGATAAGACCAATTCCACAAAATAATTATTTGCGCAAGTAATAAAATGGGGTAATACAAAAGCAATATTGGTATCTACATTTCTACATGATTTATGTGGTAAGTTATTTCATTTTCGACTGTCGTGAGTTAAAACGAATAGTAATACCACTTAATTCCTGTTCATGAGTATTAACTGTTGTGGTTATATTTCTTAATATCAGCATGGAAAAATCAAGAAATAATTTAATTTTCATACCTTCATGGAAAGGATGTCTGACATTTTCCAGTAGTTTACCAATATTTGATCCTTTTTTTCCATCTTTGATCCATTGACTTAACTATCATAGAGAAGATAACAGACTTTAACTACATACTTTCATAGGACGATCTGAAGAAAATAAATATCAAATGGTTCACATTGTCATCATAATTTTGAATATTTAGGAATATAGTGGAATGGGTTGAGTGAGTGAGTGAGTGAGTGAGTGAGTGAGTGAGTGAGTGAGTGAGTGAGTGAGTGAGTGAGTGAGTGAGTGAGTGAGTGAGTGAGTGAGTGAGTGAGTGAGTGAGTGAGTGAGTGAGTGAGTGAGTGAGTGAGTGAGTGAGTGAGTGAGTGAGTGAGTGAGTGAGTGAGTGAGTGAGTGAGTGAGTGAGTGAGTGAGTGAGTGAGTGAGTGAGTGAGTGAGTGAGTGAGTGAGTGAGTGAGTGAGTGAGTGAGTGAGTGGGTGAGTGAGTGAGTGATTAACACTGTCTTGAAAACAAATCAAAGATAATTTCGTTGCCTTTTTAGCAAACAGATATTAGTCAGCTATTCAATCATGTCGTGTTTTAACCATAACATGATACCCCCAAAAACAACAAATGTGGTTCCATATCTCTCTTCTCTTTTAACTTTGTCTTGACATGTATTTCCAATTAAATGATAAATGATTCAACCAACCGGTCCAGTTGTTCTGGCATGCTAACAGGAACAACTTCCTATAAAAAACCTTTTCAGTTCATATGGAAATAATTCATAAGCGCGTCTTCTAAATCTGTTTTTCTTTCTGGTGGCGAGAGTGTTCATTTGAACTGGATTAGATAATAGCAAAATAATGTTATTACTACAGTGATAATAACAATAAAAGTAGGTTCAAAGTATAACATTATCACATATGGATATCTAGGGTAATAAACAAATAATACACCCATTACTTGTTGGCGGGTTCTTTGTTTGTTTTTATAGATGCTTGTTAGACACATTAGTACGGTGAGGAAACCAACGTTTGCCCATATCTTAAAAAATTTTAAAAACTGAGTTTTGTAACAGGAACGCGTAATCCAAAGTGTGTCTGAATACTAATATCAGACATAAACCAATCGAAAACAATAACTACAGTGGAATATAATTAAACAATACTACTAATTACGAATATGATGCTAAAAGTCAGATATTGTTACGGTTGTTCATTTTTTTCAAAGAGAATATTAGCTTAGCAACAATTTGTGAATTACATTTGGTAGAAATGGGAAGAATAGCACCTGAAATAGCACCTGCTATCCAATATTTATTGATAAATGAAATCACATATTTCCAACTAAAACATATATTCTTGGCAATATATTCAATAACCCAGGATCCTTAGTATCCCATTAGCGTCACCTTCAGCAGCTGATAATGGTCAATCCTAATGGCCGGTAGTACGGCTTTCTGCGAAAGCGGTGTTAATTAGATTACGTTTATCAGATATCCGCCCATTGTGTGTTTACCAGATTTCCTTTCACCACAGCCACATTAAGAGCAACCGAATTGACCATGTATCATTAATCTCGAGGTCATAGCCGGAAGCTTGTAAATGAAGTGGCGATTCGACCTAGATTCAATTTGCTTCAGTTCTTTTCTTTATTTGGTGACCTAGTAATATAACGCCTCAATGACTTGTCTTAATAATTGATGTTAAGGCAGTGTTCGTTAAAAGTTGGCGGTTATTGTATGTTTCGTGACAAATTATGGCGTATAATTTGTTGGCATTAGTTATGATTAAAATATAGTTTATGAGAATGTTTTTTTTTTATTCAAGGATATATATATATATATATATATATATATATATATATATATATGTGGATTTTGATTTTGGTATTTTTCCCCAGAGGAGTCGGCTATGAGCTTCAGGTTTCTGTTGTGACTAGGCCCGAATATTAACAAAATGTTCGTTCACATAATCACTTTTCTCACATGATCTGGATACACAGGGCCAATATATTAATTCAAGGCCACGTTTTCTATCTCGCTACAAGTCTGCGAATATTAGTTTAATCAACAGATTTAGACTTATGCTTTATTCATGTGTAATGAATAACAATTATACAGGAGCACAGATATACAGAGGAGGAATATACATAAGAGGAAGGGAAAAGAAACCACATCCTAACATGATAAATATTCAATTAATTTGTCAGCTTAATTTGAATAATCCTTTCATTGCCAGTCCAGGAATTCCTTAAGATGTAATCTCTAATATTACTGATACCGGAATGGTTTAGTGATGAAGTGTACATGATACAACATCATTTCTTATTCATAGATGCTTATATCAGTTGGTGAATTGCGTTATTCACCACGTTTAGCACACATTATCATGTGAATGCTGGTTTGTACGTGCTTATTGTTTAAGAAACCCACCCACAATCCACGATACGTCGGTTTAGAACATTTCATGTTTATTGTGTACTTACTCTGTCTAGAAGATGTTTGACAGATAAAAGGTAATAATGTGTTGTAATTACTTACCTGTATCACTTATTAGTAGGTCATTATTTGGGCTTTACTTCATTAATTGTCTTCTTGGGTGTTGTTTTAAGTGTCATAGTTTCTCTTTCATACCGTACTTGTTTCCACTTTAATACTGGATTTGTTTCCCTTCATATCACTATCGTTGTCCTTGAAATATTATCTGATAATAGGTCATTGAAAATTATTGTATGTGTGTGTGTGCCTGTTCGTGTGTGTCTGTCTATGTGTGTGTTTGTGAATGTGTTTGAGTGTGTGTGTGTGTGTGTGTGTGTGAGAGAGAGAGAAAAAAAAAGTGTGTGTGTGTGTGTGTGTGTATGTATGTATGTATGTGTGTGTGTGTCTAGGTGTGTGTGAAACTGTTTGTTAAACATGTGACAAATTTCTGTTGTGTACGCTACCTATATTTGGAAGCACCGAAGTGACTAAGCTAAAATGATATTAGCACTATGGAACAATGGATTAGTACTGGACTACAACATAATCGTGACTAAATATTGTAAACCTAACAGCTAACCCTCATACGTTTCAGTTCATCACTAAGTGAACATTCATCCACGCCTAATTTACCGTCCTTTATAATATGCAGTTGGGTGTGGTGGAATCTAAAATAAAATGCCTATCCGAGTGATCTAATTGATCTATAATCCAGAACACAGGATTTCAGACGGATTTCAGATAATTCGAATGAAAGGTCGGGATGATAATGGATATACATTCCAAAATTATCCCGTACAAGTGGAATCTAATTACTCGCAATATTGGAAAAACTTTGACCGGAGCTTAATACACATTGAGATGTCTGCCGGAGTAACAAACGCCTCCAGGAGTATAAATCCATAAAACAGCACTGTACCAATTAATGGGTCATTTTGGAAGACCACATAAGAGTACAATAATACAAATTCTACATTATACATAGCTAAGCTAATAGAGTAAAACGTGTTGTACATTGGTGTACACTTTTGTACATTGGTGTAACAAGGAATTTGGAGCGAATTAGCTCTGATGTTTGACACCGCCAATGTGTGTGTGTGTATGTTTGTGTCTGTGTATGGGTATGCGTGTATGGATGTGCGCGCATGTGCGTGTGCATGTGTGTGTGTGTGTTTCAGTTATGTGGAATAAGGCACTACAGTCATAGTGTCTGGGAGTAAACCATCCAGGCCAGATCATGTAGTTGAGGGAACGTTTATGTTAATTGCCTAAGCAGGCCTATTCATAGTTGTCTTTTCAGTTGCTGTATATTTCTTCAATACTATAAAAACTGTCACTGTCTGTAGAGGTCAGTTTGTACAACGGGAAGCCGTCATGAAGCAACTACTAATAAAACTGATAGTTTTAATGCTGAATTTCCAGGGAAAAAACCCACCTAACGGGCGTCTCTCCAAAGTCGCAAATAGTGCCAGTAATATACGCAGTTTTTCTTTCAATGAGCGACCCGGTAACAGAAAGTATCCGCGCACAATAAAACACAATTTATCAACCACAACATAATATGCATTATGATATTTGCTAGATAGTGACTTACCTGATAAACAGATAAATCAAATAGTGGTTTGCTCTACGTGTCACTAACGCTTTTTAATATCAAATCTTGCAAACAAAATAAACCTGGATAAAAAACAATAAGAAAGAAAGAAAAAAAACACGAACCGAATAAGACACTGATAAAGAGATTGTGTGTATGTGTGTACGTGTGTTTGTATATATATATATATATATATATATATATATAGTGTGTGTGTGTGTGTGTGTGTGTGTGTTTTAGCTGTGTATTATAAGGCACAGGGGCCCGTGAGTGTGAGTGTATGTGATTATATATATATATATATATATATATATATATATATATATATATATATATATATACATGTGTGTGATGTGTGTATGTGTGTGTGTGTGTTGTAAGTGTATGTGATTATGTATATAATATATATATATATATATATATATATATATATGAAAGTGCAATATCGAAGATAAGTATTGAAATATAATTTTCAAGTACGTTTTTTACTAATTATGATAAATCGACATGTGTGGAAGCCACTAGCAATTATGATACTTCTAACACGTACGCCATGTAAAGTTCCTTTAGTTATATTGTATGAAGCTAGTAATATTTTCACCTGATGGGATAATGGCATATTGATTGTAAGGTGACATTATAGTATTATATATCGATTAACTTTATTATGAAAATGATCAGGTGACTTTTCGGTAAACCTATTCAGGAAAATTAAAACTTTAAAAAACATTCTGATTGGAAATAAATGCTTACTTATGAGCAGTTTAGTTGAAGGATAAATATCTCGAATAATAATGTATAACTTCAGTAGAGAGGGCATACAATTAATAGTTAATCATCGTAAGGTTGCTAAAAAGTATCATCTTGGTTTATGAACTATTTAATTTATTAGCAACAAGCACATCAAAGTCAGAAAACTAAAGCTAATATAAAAGTTATTATGAGTGACTGAACAGTGAGGATACTATTAAAGTGAATATTTAATGAAATAAGAAAACTACCCGTTCCACACTATTAAGCCTCTCCTGTGAATATAATTAAGTTTCTAACGATTAGAAAATCCACTGATTCACTGATTCATTTTGACCTTTCCTCAGTCAATGAGTATAGTTCTCACTCTGTCACTCAGTTACTAAATTATTTACGTTAATCACTCACTCCGTCACTCACTCTCTCCTCACTCACTTACTCGGTCACTGTATTCCTCTCTTCTTCACTCAATCACTCACTCGTCTTTTCTCCCAGTCACTCACTCACTCAATTAATCAATCAATCAATCTATTGACAATTTAAAAAATCAAACTTTATCCTGTACACTTATGTAGACAGTTTCAACGATTCTATATTTCTTCAGATTTTCGTTAAAAACAGGTAGACATTAAAGGGCGTCGACTATTATCGGCTCTTAAATGGATTGTAAATGGAATTTATGATTAAATACACAAAGACACGCAATTGAGATAGTAATGGATAAGTAGAATAAGATCAGCTTATAAATCCAGAGCACAGCAATTTTTTATCATCACCTTTCACTTTGTAAAGTTGCAGGAATACCTGCCACAATTAGCGATTTCAGTAAGAAATCACATTGGGCGCTGTTTATTGGCAATCCAAGGGCCAACCTATTTAAAGATGTCGACATGATTGTACCACATCGAAATGACTGTCAGTTTATTGTTTAAAAAATATAGTTTTCTAGTTATTTGATTGAGGCAAATAATTAAGTAATCTAAGTTTAAATGAACAGAAATCAGGATTTCTTGTTATAGCTAGAATACAGGCGAGCGCGGTGTTGGTTTAGAAATATGGGTTACATTGTTCGAAAATGAGATGATTAGCTTAATTAATCCACAGATACAGAAAGTAGTGGTCTCCTACAGTACATGTCAATACTTATTGTATAATTAAGTCATCGAATTTGATGAGTTCATCGTAAAAATGAAGAAACTGAACGGATCGTCTAAGTGTCAATTTATTTTAGTAACTTTACAACCGTGTGTTAGTGCTAAATAACCATTTCATTTGTTGACTGTTAGTAAGCTAATTGTGTAATCTGTTTTATTGAACAATTTAGTTAAGCTATGAACTAAATGTTTTCATTGTAGATAGGTGTTCCTCAATATGTGTGTCAAAGTGGCCTTTAAACTTTGTTCATGAGGTGAATGTCAAATATTCGATTAAAAAGGCAATGTCTGTACTAAACATCTCTTCATTAAACACCTGCCTTTAAATTAAGACACGAGGTGTCAATTTGTTAAGATATATATAATCCTCTGTAATCGTCTGTAATATTTATCATAAACAAGATATGCAAGATTGGACATTGCTTTAACTAAACGTAAGTTGGAAGTTAACTTTTCATTACTCCGAATAATGTTCTACCGTTTGCAAATAAATTTTTCTTACAATGAAAATTGATCTGGCAATAATTAAGCACATATTAATTCTTTGTTCTTTCCTTGATTTTCTTACTTTTTCCAGAAATACGATCATACAAATATACAGCCGGTGATAAGATACACTACTTCATCACATAATAATATTCGTTCACCCTTCGCACATATACTATCACAAATATACATGTTGATTATCTAGTCATATATATATATATATATATATATATATATATAAGTGTCTTAATAGAAATAGCCAAAAAAATAAACAAATACACAACAAATTGTATAACTATTACCAATTTACAGTGATAATATAACTGGTAAAATCACTGTAGTTCATAAACAGCTACAACTATATGATTGTTGCCATTTAATAACCCTGCCCTTAATGGAATGATAAGCAGAAGAAAGAATAAATGTATACCTTCACGCATTGATATAATCAATTTGAGACTGACCCGAATCAACAATGATGACTCGCTGGTATAACAGAATGACGTTGATAATCTAATATAACCACCAGATGTCGCCAGTAGTTCAGAAACCTCGATATTCGATATGACATTTGGATTAGGCTTAGACTTGAACATAACGGGAAATATCAACGCTATGGCAGACATAGAATACGACGAACCCACAGAGACACTCTCGCTCCCTGAATTCACGCATAATAGATGTAAGTATGACTGATTAGCAAGTACTGTATTTATTAGAGACATAGATGAAGACATAGATATCCAAGATCAACTAATATATAAGCAAATTTCATTGTATTTATAGTGTACAGAACAGTTCATATTGATTGGAGATAATGTATTAATAAATATTATTTTACAGAATTGTATGATTCACTTACAGTTTATTTGTTCATGCATTCATACTTACATAAATACCGACACCCAGGCGTACACATACATACACCCACGCACATACATACGCACACAAACACATACACACCTATATACACACACTATATATATATATATATATATATATATATATATGTGTGTGTGTGTGCGTGTGTGTATGGCTGTGTGTGTGCGTGTGTGTGCGTGTGTTTGCGTGTGTGTGTGTGTGTGGGGGGGTGCTTATGCGTGTGTGTGCGTCTGTGTTTGGAGATAGAGAGAGCGCGCTGCCTAAAACGGTCACACAGTAAAATAAGTGAATGTTGTTTTCAATAGAGTTTATAGGTTTGACCAACTGTTAAAATTGAATAAGAATTGTTCTACGTAAGTTATGAGATATCTGTACATAAATAGGAACACTTGTGATCACCTAAGACATACGGTGAGCAAACGTTGCGCAAAGGATGACTTCAGAACAATTCCTTATAAGTAAAAAATAATAATAATATAATAACAATTATATTAATTATTATTATTATTATTATTATTATTATTATTACTATTATTATTGTTATTATTATTATTATTATTATTATTATTATTATTATCCAAATACAATTTCAACAATACTTTTAATGATAAACTATTGAAATCACGCAAATAGTATAAATCTTTGGTAATATATTCCATATTCAATGATATTTAGTAAACCATTCTAATTATTCTTAGCATCTTGTGAAGGCCAATCGCGATTGCTGGTAGTACAGCTTACTGCTAAAACGGAGCTGATAAGAATATAAATGTGACATATCATCCTATAATGTGTTTACCAGATTTCCTTTCATCACAGCCACACTAACATTAACCGAAACGAACAGATTTAATAATCTCCCGATGTCATAGCGTGGACCTGGTAGCCTACTAGGACAGCCATACAAGATTAATCTTGGCTCGTGTTTTTATGTGAACTGTTCAGATATTGTCTCACTGACTGGAATAAAAGCCTACATCGTGGATAATTTTAAAGTATGATTATTCGCTTTAGTCATGACTAAAATAGTACTCAATGTGAGTGTATTTATGTGATTAACGATACATACATAATATGGCACGGTATTTGTGGTATTTATTCCCAGCCTAGTATCTATATGTTCCAGTTTGGACTAGGGTCGATGCTAAAGAAAACAGTAACTCAAACATAACCCCATTCCCTTCTCATTTAAGCATATATAGATCCCATAGACTAGTACTAATAATATAATAATAATACTAGTATGTTATAAAACACCTCATTCATCTGAAATTGCTCTAAGGCGCTTAACATTTAAAACACAATTAAAACATGTTCTCAGCTCATATAGATCAAATACATTTCATACATAATAAACTGGTTTAATATTATAAATAGGCCAATTTAAATAAATGAGTTTTAAGAACCTTACAAAATATGTCTTTACTGACTGAATAAAGTCTTGCATATCTCATCATGTATGTACTTACGAATAAGTCTTATATTTCTTATTTGATAATAGCAGGACTTACATATAGAATTCGTCTATTTCTCTATCGATAGGGTATTATCTAATATAAGCCCTAGACTTCTTACAGACACGGAAGAATTTACATAACTGGACCCTACCTTAATGCGAAGATTCGCAGTTTTCTTTAAATGTGAGAAAACAATGAATTTTCTCTTTCAATTTCAGCACTTTGCTGTTCATCCAATTACTTATGTCTGCAAATGAAGATGAAATATTATCCCATTTTTCAAATGGCTTCAAAGTGATGTACACTTGCGTATCATCAGCATAACAATGATATTTAATACTATACCGTTTAATAATTTCACCAACTGGTTTGGTATACAGACAGTAATTCTTTGGTCCAAAAATGGATCACTGTGGTACACAAAAAGAAGACCTACATCTGGCGATGTTTTATTGGCACTGAAACACCCTGAATTATTCTGTTGGCGAGGTACGACTTTACCCAAGTTAAAGCTTTCTCCTTGATTTCAAAGGAAAATTCTAAATGCTTCAGTAGAATTGAGTGATCGATTGCATCGAAAGCTGCGGAATCCAATCATGCTTTCTACCTATCTACACACATATGGAATATTATTATAAAGTAGACACTATCTAGCAGACAGCTGTATAACGATGTCAACAGCTGACGAAATGACAGTTCGCCGACGAATGGGTAATGTTCGTAATATTGCTTCAACGAGATTAGGTCGTTCGATGTAAGCTATCATGGTATAATTCCAAAGATATTAATTTCTCCTGTGACATAATTGATTCAAGCGTAGGCCAACGTGAAACTCGATGCGTGTATGCTCTTAGATAAAATAATCAGATAACAGTAAATGATCCTACTTTAGGTTCCTCCATTTTATCATAAGAGTCTTAATTAACGTCTATACTACTATTTAAAAAGTGTTTTTATCCAAACTTACTTTAGGGGTCAACGATAAATGGCAAATAGTTGTCCCTCATTGCTGTGTATGAAACCTTCAGCTAAGTAGAATTGATTATTAATATTTGTTATGTTAAGCTCGTAGCTTATGGCCAACAACTGCTCTTAAAAACAATGCTGTGCCTTTTCGTGGATTAGTCAAATTGTTTATGGAAACTTTGCGTGCCTTTCCTGTGAGCTTTATGGTTATATTTGTTGTAATGGTATCTGTGTCTTTGCCGTGATTTTCTTTTAGTATGCTCTATTTGGAAAATAGAGTCCTTAGATAAAAATAAAACTTGATATCTGATCTCATATTACATAGTTCCAATAGAATACCTAGTGCCTTGTTATTGCTTGACCAACCTTTTTGTTGTCCTTGGTTAATAATAATAAACACTAAATGGTATCTAATGTTGAGGTGTTATATTAGCATCCAGTTGATGCGGTATTTAGAGGTGAAATTATTCTGTTGAAATTGTGTTTATCGTTTGTTGAGATATATTGTTGCATTTTGAAAACAAAAAGGCCTGTTAAAAGATCACGTTAACAACAAATTCTATCTCTGAACGAATAATAGTATTATCAATACGCAAGAGCCGTATTGAATTGATATCAGAACGTTAAATGTTATCATGGTAAAGATAGGCAATGTTAGGTTTACTTTGCTTTGTTAACTGAAAATTGCTATTTCTATATTTGTGCTCGAGTGTGCCTGGTTTTATTTTTTATTTTCTATGTATGTGTGCGTATCACGGGAGTGGGGGGCGTAGCCTTGGTGGTCAAACTCTGGGAGTGAGTATGATTTTATGAACCTTTATTTCTTTCGTCTGAATTAACGCCTCTTTTGTTTTGAAGCTCTCAGCCAGTAAGATGTATAAGTGTATAGTGTTTTAACTTCTACTTATGCAGCTTTCATTACATATTACTAACAGTAGGTAAACAAAATATGCACACTTGCGCGGTATTCCAGTTTACTGAATAACAAATATACAGAAACATAAATATATTGAATATATATATATACACACAAGAAAGAAGGGTAATGCAACCACATCCAGATATGATACATAATCGATTAATTTGTAATTTAAAAGTTGAAATTATGTGTGTGTGTGTGTGTGTAGATGTATGCGTATTTGATATTATATATATATATATATATATATATATATATATATATATATATAGATAGATAGATAGATAGATAGATAGATGGGTACATATATAGTAGCACTGGTTCAGAACATCAACATCTAAACATCCTGTGAAACCTATATTTCCATAAATCGATACATAAACAAAACAATACGTAGTTCAATCTAAATATACAATATTCCGAACATCGAGACATACATAGACCTATACATGTGTTTGGGCTACTCACCAGCTTGTGGGCAATAGAAAATAGCTTTTCTAACGTGACTAATATGTCAAGCGTTTGTATGTAGGCTACGTACAAAAAAGCGGAAGTACAAAGAAAAAGCACCATTTGACACAAAGGCGGAAGCACGTAAAACATTGACAGCACAGATCGCAGTAAATAACACGTGTGTCTTTTCAAAATAAAGTAATTATTTCCAATTAGAAAATTATTTCTATTTTTATTTAGCTGAATAATCTCTGCTGATTTTAGCTTTATTCTGGGTTCGAATCTCTAAACAGACCCTATCTATGACAACCATAGACACATATATATTCTCTAATTTACATCATACGAATCTATCAGGCTGGTAATAGTTCAACCTAATAACACACTGCCACTTCAATAACAAAGTAAAATTACAATAACACACGATTAGATGCGATCACAAAATGATGCGGTATCAGTTTTGTTTTGTTTTGAATATTTAGAAAATCATATTAATTTGTTAACCAATTTTAATGCGAAATATAATAAACTCAAACACTCATTTGCGAGTAATCTTTAGTAACTAGTCACCAGTTTTTTAATCTACGGGAGAATATGAGCTATCCTTAACTCACAGTAACGTAAACGTTATAGTAGAGTACCTATTTATGATTGACTCAACAACAAAATTATTTATATATCGGGAGTAGATCAGTATATTTGAAGCGAAGACCTTCAGTATTCTAATTCATTAGTCTAATACAAACATAAATTAGGGCATATTAATTAATATTTTATGTTTTCCTATTAATATTATGTTAGATAGTGTAATAGTTTGTATTCGAACTGTCGAAACTACAGGGTAGTATAAAAACTACAACGATTGATAATCGTAAATATAACTATTTTATTTTAACAATAAATAAGAATATATATATATAGGTATAATATAAACAAATATAAATGTAACTAAATACTTAGGCTAACTAAATATACTACTACTATTTCTACTTTTACAACCATTAATACTACTACCACCATCACAATCCGTACTACCTTTACTAATACTACCGCAACTACTACTATTAGATTTGTGTCAACTACCAGTACCACTACTAGATATACCAATATTTCCATCACTAATATGCATAAATTACAATGATTGCTACAACTACTACTAGAACAAGTGCTACTACAACAACAACAAACTACAACATCAACTAAGAAACACTATTTATGCTATTACTACTACTTCTACAACTACTACTACTACTACTAATATTACTTCTACTACTTCTACTACTACTAGTAGTATTGTTACTTATTAAACTACTAAATAACTATTACTACTACAACTACTACTACTTTTACTACTATTAACCTTAATAATAATAATAATAATAATAATAATAATAATAATAATAGTGTATTTTTTGCTTCCTGTACGATGCCAGTTATATGCCCTTTCCTATCGTCATGTCTTGTCTCATGTAATTGAAAAACCTAACTCCTGTGATAATCTCAAATCTGATCCGTTAAAAATACAATATGTTCATTAATTCGCTTCCTTCTTTGCGGTGTATGATGGCGAAATATAATATTGAATCATACAATTGGGATAAGTGCTTAGTTGCGGCTTTCCTTGATCGTATTTATCCAAAGTACGTCTAAACCTATTTGACTATTAAGCGTAAGAAAAACATTTCTAAAAGGTAGAGGAATATTTACTATTATTATTATTATTATTAATTTAATATTATTAAGGCTGCTGTCTTTCTGCCCACCTGTCTTGCTATTGGCATATTACTCGTATACGTAGATGCACATCAATATTTACATATGCTTAGTGAATTAGTTAGTATATATTCTTGCCAAAAACAAGTTAAAACTTTTAAATTTGTCCACTTTGTATACAAGGAACTGCATTTATTTAGTATGCTTATCAACAAGAAACTAAACTAAGAGTACCTTCGATGTATACCATTATCTTGGTGCAAACATAAAATATTTATTTTTCTTTTATGAATCCTTTGTGATCATTAATATATAAATTAAGTAGTTATAAATATAATGTATACTTATTCTCTTCTCTTGCCTGTTCGTTTATTTCGGTAACACAACCATTTTGTCTTAAACATTTCTGCTGTTCCACCAAGTAACAAAAAAGGCGAATCACCTACAGCCGTGGAGTTTGGGAGTAGAACACCAAAGTCAGCAGCTCTATTTATAGCTATTTTTCAATTGCTGTTTCTTTCTTCAAAGAAATACCATATAAACTAGATAACCCAATTGTCACTGTCTTCAAAGGTCAGTTTTTACAACGGGCAGGCGTCAAAAAGCGACTACTATTAAAACTGTTTAGCTTAATTGCTATTAAAAGACTGACATCCGCACTAAAGCAGACAATAATAGCGCCTCATAACTTCGGTGTTGTAAAAACTATATGCTAACATTTTCAAACCAAAACTAATATCTACTATTCAAACTATTGTAGTTATAAGGCTCTTAAATGTTATTTATGACCAGCAGACTATAGCTAGTCTTGAATACCATACTACAAACTGGAAATAACTGAACCTAGGAAAGATAATTACATTCACATATAAGCAACTAAAGTTGTTATATAAAACACACCGACACGCGAGTTGTGTGTGTATGTAATATAATCCGGGTAAGGTTCATATCTGGAAAACATGCTTTGGTCCCCAAAATACATAATACACAAAATTAGCAAATCATTATACATGTAATAGCATTATAAATATAAGACGTGGCACCGTATAATAAATAAGAGAATATCCAAGTACCTCATAAAATTCATTCACTAGACATAATAAAATGATTCCGATTTCTAAAACCAATTAGAAACTCAACCTTTAAAAGGTGAAAGTAATAATTCAAAACAATTTACCCCAAAAACTACTTAACTAATTTTCCAGAAACTGAAATAATTACAGCCACTTCCTCTGGAGAAAAGAAATTTGTGCTAATTAATAATTGTCCTTTCTCCTATTATTTTGAAATGGTTATGTGAAAATTGGCAACCAATTCACCACAGCGAACAGATGGAAACATTTGGCGTTTTAGATAACAATTGTGAGATACTGTCACTACTGTTGACACAGGAATAACTAGTGCTTCATCATGTTAGACCATAGTGTCATGAATTTGTTCATTAAGCTCCCATGCAATAGCAGCAACACTATCATCACCAAAACGTGTCATAATCATGACATAAATCATCATCTCCTGTATTGTTAACAAAGTATTTATTCCAATATTGTCTTTCATGTTTTCTGCAAAAATAATATATTAAACTTACTTAATTCAAAAAAATTATCATTATTTAATGTAGCATTTGTATGGCCCCTTACCAGATCGAGTGTTTCACCACTTGGTTAACAGGTGGCAGCACCGTTTTAGCAATATCCGGGGTATATAAACAAGCAACGTAAACGGAGACTATAGTGTGTTTTTGACCTTCAACAATGAATACACTTTCCCCCATTTGTATGTTATTGTTTGCCGTGTTAATTAACATTGCGAACTAATACTCTATCGTGATTGACTAAATGTGAGAGGATACCTATCCTTTAATATTTCAACAGCTTCCTTTACCGTCTTACTGACGATACCATAGATTACAGAAATCTATACCTTCATTTTATTGATATGCTGAAGCAACTTCTGATTATTCTTAGCATATTTTGTTTTATCCAAAACACGATATAAAATATTGCATAACCTTCATGAAACTTCATTTTTTGGCCCAAATTTATACCGGTCCACTAATGAAGGGAAATTAGATTTCCAATCCTTCTTTTTCTGTTGTAAAATTACCATTCTATTCCCCATTAAGTTATTACAACTAGCGGCTCTTCTTGTTTTATATCACCTATCCTCTAGAGTCTCTTAATAATATTCGACCCAAAATTACGTTTAATATCATTATGTAACCTAGATTGGAACCCATAGTGAACCACAAAATTGGCATACAGAAATATTGTGATATGTTAGCCAGTTTGATTTCTAGTAGGCATTAAAATAACATGATAGATTAAGTGTTCATTGATGACAAGTATATTTCCATTGCCATCATTCATTATCAATAAATAGGCTAAACAAACAAGCTTAAATGAAATGGAGAAGTCCCATATTGCTGCTTAGCAATGACCGATTTCCGACGCATACACTGAGTACACGTTTTGGTATAGTCCTGTACACCTATATGTTCTATCACTAAATCAATGATTCTGCCAAATTGGAGCTGACAATTATCTTAATGGGGACCCCAAAGTAGCTTCCTCGCAGTGAATAATGCAGGAAAAGTTTAATCTTAAGCTCATCACCAAGGTGAGATAGTCGCCATATAATTCAACCTTTAAAAAATGACGATTCCATTCCTGCAATAACCAATGCATCCCACACAACATAGTCTCACGTTGTATGTTTGACTTTGGATCCCGTTCTACCAATTGAATTACATGGATCAATTATGTCATCCTTTGTTCGGTATTCAATCCAGTCGGTCGGTATTCGACAAGGATGGGTATTCTATGGAGTCTTTTAAATGGAACATATTAATAAAATCATCCTCTTGATTATGTTGAATATCAGGATTCAGTATGCATACTGATTTTAGCAATGAGGCGGAGTAATTTGAAGACTTTGACATAGAGTTTTGACAACTAATACTTTCAAATTTATATTGGTGGGAATTCTAGGCAAAGAACGTTCATCAGTATTTTCAGACAAGCTCAAACCATAATTATCAAGAAATTCATTAAGTTCTGCTGTATCGCATAAAACACAATAATATAATCCAGATAAAGAAAGCAAATCGAAGACTTGATAAACATGTTTCTGGATTATCATTTTTCTCAATGACTAGAAGATTCCCGGTAGATACTAGACTGCGGCTTCTTAACGTGGTGCAAGGAGCAATATATTTCATGCGTTCCTTAAATGGAGAATCAGTCTAAAGCATAATACAATCGTTGATATTGTGAGCATAGTTTGATTGCTCAGATCCTAAAAACTGAAACTTTGCTTAATTTTGTCTTCAACAACCCGTAATACAGACAGTAGATCACCACTGTAATAAAATGGATGAATTTAACTGTGCAGTGACTATGTTACGTTAAATGTGACCTTCCTCGAAATTATATAGTATAACTATAACTTGACCCGAGATATATGTGTATCATCCTAGACGTGAGCTAATTCAGGCATCAAGACAATACGGGAAGAAATATCACATTCGGAATACTATTCAAGCAAAGTAGTACAGTTTATAATGCAATGGACTCGATATATGTCATGTATTACAACTTGTTGATTTGGTTCTATCATTGTATCCTTTTTATGGATAGAAGTACTTCCAATTTCCAATATGCATTTGATCTTTCAACCAATGAAATACTAATCTCCCTAAAGTAGAAATAGTGACTGAAGGAAGTGAGCTTATAAAATGTAAACAGATAGCATTAGTCAATCGACATAAGTATGTGCAATATAAACAATTACGATGAACTTCAAATAATGAGGTGAAAATATAAGCAAGTGACCTGTTAATTGACAATTTCCCCCCTACATTCAAATAACATAGACCTTGGATACATATATGCTGAAGGCTGTAAGCTTAAAGTAGGGATGTTTAATTATTGCATATACCGATAGAGATAGATGACAAAAGCTGGATAATATATTACCAGTACCACCATCAAACTAGGATGTGAGTTAGATCTTATACATTCCACTCGAATATAACTCCTTATTTTCCATGGTCTATTTAATTCCGGATTTGGAATTGGAATTGATTATTTAAAAAATGGAATTGGAATTGAGAAATTTTGAATTGGAATTGAGAAATTTTGAATTGGAATTGAGAAATTTTGAATTGGAATTGAAGTTTCCAACAACAAAAAATAATCCACAAATTAATTTACCATTTTACAACGTTAGCACTTACATGTGGTATTACCAATATACTGGAATCAAATGATCTAGAACTTAGGTTCCTTTTATATCGCTTTATATATATATATATAAATATATATGTGTGTGTGTGTGTGTGTGTGTGTGTGTGTGTGGTGTGTGTGTGTGTGTGTGTGTGTGTGTGTGTGTGTGTGTGTAATATATGGTATTCGAATACTTTTAAGTAACATGCATTCCTCTTTTGTCCTAGACATGGGATAATAGGTAGAACATTTGATCTTTATTAGAACGATTCTTCTTTCTATATATGTTTGACTGATTGAAATACCAACTAAGGGGTTGACTGATTGATTGATTGACCGACTGACTGATTAGCTTACTGACTGATTCACTACTGACTGACTGACTTGCATTAATTCAAACATGATACATAATATAATGGAATTCCATTAACAAAGACTAATACCTGTATTTCCAAACACCTGTGTGATCGTTCGCTATATAGTTCATGAATAATAGTGATGATGATGATTGATATTTTACGGCCACTTTTGTGCACCTGGTAGCCTAAATGGGCCGAGCGACATCCAAAGTTAATAATGTCAAGTCAAAGATGAAACAACCTTTAGATATGCCCACTCCGAGATTGTAGAAGAGAAATTGTATATAGTACTGTATATAGTAGTATTTCAACTTCAACTGAGGAAACTTCGCGTATCTAATACAAACAGTAAGTTCATTCATATGTAATGTGTACCAAATATACAGAAGCTAAGAGAGATAAATAAGAAGGATAAAGAAACTATATCCTGAAATGATGCATAATCGATTAATAAGTCATTTTAATTTAATTTTAACTCCTTTCATTTCTATGCCATGATTTGCTGATGATTTTATCTTTAAAATGATTTATATTGGTATAGTATATTGTGATACAAGATAACTTTATAATTTGACTATATTGTGTTGGTTTGGTTCGATAAATGATACATCCAAGATACGCAAAATAAATAATAATATCATAATTACAAGTAAATAATTAATAATGAAACATTTATTTGGACAATATGCCGCCGGATAGTGGAACAGCAGATAGAGGATGAACTACGCGGCCCCATGTAATACATTTTATCTTGAGAATTGCAATATCTTGCAATACAAAGTAATAAATCAATAAACGTTTGATATATTTATTTCAGATATTAGATATAACGCCGATAGGTGTCGAGGATATCACGATCGCTCACTTCATAAAATCAGCTATTGCCTAGCGTTTATTGGAAATCTACAGAAGTCTAATTCTGTAACGCCATAAATCAAATTAGTAATCTAAAAATAAAACAGTAACGAATTGGAAAAAAAACATTTGACGATAAAATGGTTTAAATGGTAGCACGTTGGATTACAGATTACTACCACCTGAGTTGGAATCTCGGTGTGGGCATATCTAAAGGTTGTTTCATCTTTGACTTGACTTTATTAATTTTGGATGTCGCTCGGCCCATTTAGGCTACCAGGTGCACAAAAGTGGCCGTAAAACATCAATCATCATCATCACTATTATTCATGAACTATATAGCGAACGATCACACAGGTGTTTGGAAATACAGGTATTAGCCTTTGTTAATGGAATTCCATTATATTAGGTATCATGTTTGAATTAATGCAAGTCAGTCAGTCAGTAGTGAATCAGTCAGTAAGCTAATCAGTCAGTCAGTCAATCAATCAATCAGTCAACCACCTTAGTTGGTATTTCAATCAGTCAAACATATATAGAAAGAAGAATCGTTCTAATAAAGATCAAAGGTTCTACCTATTATCCCATGTCTAGGACAAAAGAGGAATGCATGTTACTTAAAAGTATTCGAATACTATATATTACACACACACACACACACACACACACACACACACACACACACACACACACACACACACACAC
The DNA here is from genome assembly GCA_025642065.1 of Paralvinella palmiformis. NCBI lineage: Eukaryota > Metazoa > Annelida > Polychaeta > Terebellida > Alvinellidae > Paralvinella > Paralvinella palmiformis. Next base: position 34,072 of record JAODUP010000544.1, on the reverse strand, counting down.
ACACACACACACACACACACACACACACACACACACACACACACAATATATATATATATATATATATATATATATATATATATATATATATATAAAGCGATATAAAAGGAACCTAAGTTCTAGATCATTTGGTTCCAGTATACTGGTAATACCACATGTAAGTGCTAACGTTGTAAAATGGTAAATTAATTTGTGGATTATTTTTTGTTGTTGGAAACTTCAATTCCAATTCCAAATTTCTCAATTCCAATTCAAAATTTCTCAATTCCAATTCAAAATTTCTCAATTCCAATTCCATTTTTTAAATAATCAATTCCAATTCCAAATCCGGAATTAAATAGACCATGGAAAATAAAGAGTTATATTCGAGTACAAATACCGAATATGAAAGTTAACACTTTTAGAATTAAAACAATGATTTCATTGATGATTGTAAAGAAACCTTTTAAAGTATGCCAAGCGTATACATGTTACATTTTATAAATCATACATATTGTACTAAAGTGATTGTATATAAGTCAGCTGTGGAGGATATAAATTATATGGATGACTCGTAGTTTGAAATTATCACTGATTCAATCTGGTAATCAAATATAATATTAGTGATTATCTGATATTACATTCCATTTGGTCTTAGCAATTAATCATTATGACTCTCAATATATCTAGAAACTCGTTCTGCTTCCATTGAGATGGAGAAGGTAACATTACATTACATGTGTAGCGTTTATCAAATATCTACTTAGCTGTGTTATTATTAGTGCCTATTTAGTGCCTGTTAGTGCCTATTAGCTGCACTGTCACACCATTGAACATTTAGTGTGAATATTTTAACATGACCTGAATAATTGTGTTAATATAATCTTGTTTAATAAATAATTTTATTTATTGACCAGGAGTGTAACTAGTTTGAGAAAAAAGCTGCCAGGGTTAGTCCATTTAAGGAATGTATAATATGAAATACTCAACAAAGAGTATATTAACGTCATGAACAGCAATGAAATATTAGCAAGAAAAAATGTTGTTTCATTTTAATTAAGTTACCGAAACGGGGGTCAATTCTAAACTCACTCACTCTCTCAGGAAATCAGGCACTCTGTCACTCAGGCCCTAGCTTTATCTGACTCACTCACTCACTCACTCACTCACTTATCAATTCAGTCACTGACTCACTCACTCCCTAATGCACTAACTAACGCATGAATTACAACAAAACAACATCTGTGCTGCCCTGTTTCTGATATTTATGCAACTCGAAGCATTAATAATAATTCCTTTAAGAATATCCGTCTGTTTTCAGAGAAATTATATTCGGTTAACATAATAATGCTGCGATAATTAAGAATATTGTATTAAATGGAATATGATAAGACTAAACTTACACTTAATCTCATTTAAAAATTAATCTAAGAGGAGGAGGAGGAAGTTCATGAATATTGTATTATTTGACAACATATTCTCGCCATCTTGGTAAGGCAACACGCCCTCTAGGAACAGACTACTGGCTAGGGATTCTTGGATAGCTGGTAAGACTGCTGAGTTAGTTTACATATGAACCGTATAACATTTGGCTGATGCAAATATACTCACATTACAAATCCAGTAATATGCTAATATGTTATCCTTACGCTTGGCTTCCCCAAATTACAAGGTACTAATATGCGAATTACTGTAAATTTAGTTCTTTACATTTTTCCTGTAAATTGTTACTCATGAAAATGTGTAACGCAACACTTGGAGATTCAGTATCATTTTCAGGTTGCAAGTAGTTTAGTGATGGTCACAACCGATGTTTTGTACACAGTAAAGGCGTAATTAACCATAATTTGCTATGTCAGTTTGCAGCATATTGACATGATTAATATATGAATGATTAATCTTCTGCTAACTGTGACTAATGAGAAGAGCTTTCAAAATTTGCTTAACAGTGTATCTTATTTGCTGCATAAATACCTGCATATAATTATATCTTAGGACATGTCTTAAGTTTCTTTTAAAAACATGTCTGGTGTATAACCAAAAGCTGAGAAATATCAATTAAATGCATATAATGCCAAGATAGAACATTTAAAATAGCTTAACGTAAAAGGGCTAGATTACTCCTAAACTATCTAATTCATATAATATAAAGAGTCCGCCTTCACGATACACTTAGCCTCTAGCCCCTTGCTGAGTTAGCGGTTACATGATACATTGAACAATTCAAGTCCTCCATAAAATATGACGTGAACACTATGATGAAGGACTTAAGAATATTAAACAAATATATTACATTTTGTGGTTACTGATTGAAATAATCAGAGATTCTTACTTATCAACAGTTTAAATTGGTAAATGACTCAATAAAAACGTATGCTAATAATAATAATACCAACAACAACAACAGTAATAATAATAATAATAATAATAATAATAATAATAATAATAATCATATATGCACCTTACCCTAATGTGCTTAACAGGACAGAACATATAAATGCACCAGATGTACATGATCAAACAATATAATCAGATGAAATATCCCTCAAACGCTTGTAATGTTGATATCCATCCATCAACTTAAATGTAAGGAACACTATGTACTAAAAATTAGGTATAGAAGCATACCATATTTTTGATCTAAGGTAAGCTGGAAGCAATTATAAAACAGAACATAATATAACATAAACCTTTATTTAGAATCAAGTATATGCTATTGCTCTACATCAAAAATAACAATTTGTACAGAGAAATGAAATGATTACATATACATATATACATGAATTACGACAAATTATCATACATCTAAAATTAATAAAAACATATCACATCCATAAGTCTTGGACATTAACCATAAATTGTCATTTCCTTATCTTTAGTGTAGATTATTACCACATGGATGCTACATATACGTAAACTGTTTCTATGAATGCTAAAGTATAACTTATTATGGCATAAAACTTACAACCATCTCCATAAACGTTGCATGCTAATGGTGCATCAATAAAGCATTAGATATATAAAATTGATATGATGTGCCATTTCACATTTTAATTAATCGTTTAAAACATGCTGCTACTTTAATTTATGTTGGAACATCATTTCACGCATGAACGACATAAGACTCAAATGACATGTTCGCGTGACTTACATGGTTAAATTAGAGTACGATTAATTTAACATTATCTCCAAAATAAAATTAAATATTTTGGTCATAAAACAGGATTATAGCCATTTGATGATTTATAAACGTCTATTGCAAACAATTGTATGCGCCTTATAAATAAGGTTTTGATGTCAGATAATAATAATAATGTATCATATAAAGACTCGTTGTATTTCAATAAGTAATAAGACAAACTTTATATTACGCAAATATATTCCTAATTTAAATATGTTACATAATAAACAGTTAATTATATATATTAATACAGTGAAATGTAACCGACTATCCTCTAGATGACATATATATGTTCTGGCTGTAAAACAAACATCGCTTACGATAGAAGTAAACTAATATATATTGGATTATGTCTGAAGCAGATAAATACATGAATTGAAAACCATCTTTACCGGTATATCAGGAATTCGGCCATTGTTGATATACCTCCTACACATCGTGGTTGTACAGGCGAAGCCTAGCATGCTATAAACATTATAGCGTTTAAACCGAGACAGAAGATATAAACTATCTGGAAAAATCCATAATCTAACAAACGTCCTCCATATGGTACGTCTACCCCACTACGCTGAACATAGACTTAATATTGTACTTATGAACTTCCAGCCAATATTGCATTAATGATATGAATATGGATATTGGTGTCCTCACAGAGACTTGGCTTACTGGTAATGAATCCGACCAAGTGGCTATCGGTGATATTACTCACCCGGGATATGTCTTTCACCATGCCACACGTACTTACAGTAAAGGGGGAGGTGTGGCTATTATAACTAGGAAAAGCCGTAAAATTAAAACTCATAGACAATTCAAACCCTCCAATCATCAAATCGGCATTACTGACTGAGAACTAAACTAACTGTTTACCACAAACCGTTTTTCCGTGCATATATGGATGTTCGTGAGTTGTTGGCCACATTAAAGCATCTTATCATACAAATAAGGTCAATGCCTATGAAGGAAATTAGAAGGATATCTTTGATGTGATAAATAACATCTTGGGAATCAGGCCCCTCTTTCTCATACATTTAACTCTGATGAAGAAAAAGCGGAGGATTTCAATGGTTATTTTCATCAGAAGTTCCAAATAAACAAGTAAACTTCTGAAACAGCTGAACAAGACCATGTAGACTGTATCATAAGCTATAAATATCGTATGAATGTATGACCACTTTCTGAATCTAACATCACCAATCGTATGAGGATATCCTCTAATACTTTCTGTAGTTTTCGGCTTATCTTCACCTTAATTGTACCGAAATGGTTCTTCTAGTTGCTAAACATGCCATATTCCGCAACACCAATGACCGCAAATTAGTTGAAATAAGTGTTTGGACTCAATGGATTTGTAATAAACTGGTTTTGTTTCCAGCTATCTGAGTGGAAGCAGTGTTTATCAATACGGCAAGCCATCTCAGACGTGAGCGGTTTCATTTTCAGTGTCCCAAAAGATCAGTTTTTGGACACATGCTGTTTGTCCTCTACATATTCCTTCTTGTCAGTATAGCACATCTCTATGGCATACGCACGCATACATATACGCCCCGATATTATATCATTGTTTGGCAACAACCTTTTGAAATTCAATACTAATTTTGGCATTACGCCGCTTCTATCCGCGCTGTTATACTTCTCAGGTGGTCCACTATGTAGTTATTACCTCTTTCAATGGAATTGCATTATATTAGGAAACGCGTTTTTTTTATCTGATCGAAAGGTCACTCAAATCTAAATACAAATACAACTATATATACATTAATCTAAAAATAAAATGTTCCATACCTCCACATATTGATAGAAGCGGAAGCACGTAAAACACATACCATTTGATACCACAGCTCGCAACAAACAACACGTGCGTGTGGTTCAATGGTGACTTGCTACATAGATATCATAAACTATTTTGACACCACAGTTTACATTCAACAGTAATTTGCTGTGGTCCAAAAGAAACCTGTATATAAAACATTTCGACACCTCAGATGCTGACCTCAGCTTTATTCTGGGTTTGAATAACTAAATAAATCCTACCTATATGAACCATATATATATATATATATATATATATATCGGTACATGTCCGATTAGTCTGACGTCGAAGTTCTTCTTTAACATAAGTGAAACGTCAGGCCTTTTATATACCCTCGACGTGTTAACAAATATTACAGTTTATTGACCACAAAAGAATGTAAACTAACTCAGTATGGACCAACTGAAGCGATTTAACTAAAATAAAAACAAAGTAGCAATACTGCACAATGGATTATTACTGGAGTAGAACGAAATATCGTCTCAAACCTGAGTAAATACTCGAACCTAACAGCTAATCCTCATACGTTTCCGTTCATCACTAAGTGAACGTTCATTCACGCTTAATTTAGCGTCCCTAAGTATATGCAGTTAGGTGTGGTGGGATCTAAATTAAAGCGTCTATCCACTTGATCTATTTGACCCATGGTGTGTGTGTTTGTGTGTGTGTGTGTGTGTGTGTGTGTGTGTGTGTTTGTGTGTGTGTGTGTAATATTTGATAGTCGATATCTGAACTAGAAATAGCCCCTCTGGATCACTGAGTACTCTATCAACAGGAGATTGACATCCTGGCCGGCTAAATATACACCCATACCAGACGGTGTGGGTCATAAAGGCATAAACCTAGTTGACTCCAGCACAGAGGAACAAAGAGATGATAGTATGCAACCTATATCAGCTTTTGCGTGTGTATTGATATGAAGGATAAAGTCAAATAAACTAGATTTGTCGTTGTTCATATGCGATTTTATTACAGTATAATTCATGGATGAAGATGCGTTTTCCTATTGGTCTGTAGAAGACGTGTTCAAAATTAAAAGATCAGTTAAACTTTCTACAGTCATGAGAACACGATATTTTAATTGGCGTTAGCTATTGTGATTAATTTATTTTATATCTTTTTTTCTTTTTAACAAATTAAATAATGGCATTTGTTAATCTGATGTATTTAATACATACACTAAATTATTGTCTTTACAGCTGATAAATAAACCTCGTATAATGATGGCATAGTACCTGAGAGTCATGACATAGCAATAGGTAATGCTGATAAAGAATTGGTGAATCGTGACAAAATATCCCATATTCTTATGACTAATCATCAGTGCACTGATGCAGGAAAGCATGGTAACCAGATGTATCATGTTTATTTTTTGCAAATTAAATACTGATTAAAAAATGGTGCTATTCTTAACTATTAGAACGTATTATCTTTACAGCTGATAAAGCAGCTTCAAAGAATTAGTGACACATTACTAGAAAATCATTACGTAGAGCTAGTGAATGCTGGCACAGAGCCACATATTGGTGATTTGCAGATACAAATTGATGACAGACATCAACAGATTGGTGACACACAGCGATATATTGTTCATCCAGTACATCATAATAATGATTTTGATAAAAAGATATTCCTCTGCGCAGACTTACAGAGATCCTAAGGTCCCACACCCCCTTGCTTATCACACCCGAAGCACACCATCGCGATTTCCAATAAAGCATACTGAAGAAAGATCTTTGCATATATAGTTCAGAAGAATGTGACAATTCCGATAAGGATCCTGATTACTTGGATGACGGCATAGAAGACTCTGAATCATCAGATATAAAAGAAAACAGAAAACCCGTTCCCTTAAAAAACAATACGCGGAAATATAAGAATACTGGTATGATAGAATCAACAAGATCCAGGCGTGCTAAAGAAAGAAATGATTCCCAGGAAGGAATTGAAGTGGAAAGCATACATGACTTATCTTCTGATGATGCTCGAGTAGAGATAGCGAAAAGAATAAGCAAGAAATACCACCATGTTTGGAACATCCTCAAGAGATGTCACACAGATAGATTAAATAATATTGTAACAAGCAATAACCTACGCGGGTGCCCATAGAAGGAGATGGTAATTACTTGATGAATGCTGTGGCCTGTTAGTTGGGCAAAGAAAATGTAACTGGTTATAAGTTGCGAAAGAAATAATGCGAGTATAGGAAAGACAATCACAGTTTATATATCACGTTCCTTGACACCGCCTTGGATGGTAGCAACACAGGTAGTTCCCAGCAGCGATTTATGATGGAAATCATGTACATGGAAATTGATGGACATTGATCTAATACACTATCTGACCTCTCTCTGTAGCAAATGTATATCATCGGGAAGTCAGGATAAACATAAGCAAAATTGGAAAGCCTGTAATTAGCATCTATCCTTCCATGTGAGAAGAGCAGCATCCATGTCTGTTATTGGCATATTACAATATACAAATGCATGAACATTACTATTCATGCACAGTTGGTCAACACCATGTTAAGGATGTTGAACAATCAGATAACGCAACATGAAGGTGATATAGAAGAAGAAAATATTATAGCCAAATCCAGTGGTATGAGAACACCAGAGAAATCACGATCCCTAGTTCACAAAGATGTTACAAATTCACCATTAGTGATAACACCTCATAAACCAGCTACATTTCGTACACCACCAAGAGATTCCACATCACGTAAAAGGAGGGTAAATCCCAATCACTGGAAGAAGAATGTCAGAAAGCGTTTGCGATTTATACCTGTTCTGAAGGGAAATCTAAGCCTGCAAAGCAAATGAAGTCTGGATATGGAAGTTGTCGTTTTAATTGTTCCACTAATGTCCCTAATTAGCAAGGGCAATCGATATTCTCAGGATACTGGGATTTAACTATTTACTAGAGACAGCGTGATTAATTGCCTCATAACATAAGAGAGAATGACACAAAGCTCCACCAGGGAACGAAAAGAAGGGATGCAGTGCGTACGTACATCTTGCTTGGAGAAGGACGGGTTGTACGAGTCTGTAAGAAATCTTATTTGAATACACTTAGCATTGGAAGAAAGACAGTGGGGGAAAGCAGCCATGGCATATATTCTGGGGCAGACAAGCGTGGAAAGCATGTTCCAGCCAACAAGTCAACAGATAAGGCAGTGGATCTTGTGAAGAAACACATAAAACCTTTCCCATTGGTCGAGTCACATTACATAAGAAAAACAAGTCAAGAGAAATATTTAGCTCCAGCCCTGTTTTTACAGAATATGTTTGAGTTGTATGGACAATTCTGTAAAAAGGGGAGTGCTTCCCCAGTGAAATCCAAGGTTTATAGGAGGATCTGCTGCAATGATTTCAATGTATCCTTCCACACACCCTAAAACGACCAGTGTCTACAATGTGAAAATTAAAAACAAAAAGAACTAACTGGAAATGTTGATGAGGAAGAGAAGAAAAAACAGTTGTAGATCTATCTGTCCATGTGCTGACATCCGACTTGGAAGCAGTTCTAAGTACCCCTTGTTCACTTGTAAGCCAAATATATTACAGGGGGAAAACTCCGTAGATACAGTCTCTAAGTTCCATGTATGGGATGAATCGGAAGGAGGTCGTTGTGCTTGTGAAATAGGAACGTGTCTCATTATGTATTTGCTATCACTGCCACCATCAATTAAATCACCTTTTTCTCTCTGATATAGTACATCTGAATATAGTACATTTTGGCACAATGTTGTTAATGAAAACGTGCCTGCCAAAAGGTACTCACAAAACCGACTATAGCTAATTTATTTGAGAGAGTGGACTTACCAACGATTACTTCTAGATAAAATGTATATAATTGGTCACTTGGATTACCCTAGTGTTACCATTTCAATTTACAGTGATCGTCCAAAAGCCTAAAATGCATATATCTCAGTACCTTGAAAATGTGCGATAGCACCTTTTGGCTGTCATATGTCGTATATATATATATATATATATATATATATATATATATATATATATATATATATATATATATATATATATATATATATATATATTGATTGTGGATATGTTACATACGACTATTAGATGCCTTACATTTAACATATCTGATGCAGCAGATAGAGAATTGGGCCGGAACGTTCTGGCTGTGAGTTTGAATGCATCACATACGTTTTTTCTTCTTCTTTTTCTAAGGACCATTTGATCCAAAGGTAAATAGTGCTAACGTTAAATAAGCCAAAATATCAACCAATTAACGCTGTATTTAAAAATCATCAGGTTCATGTCTCTAGGGATAGAAATATACCTCACTAGTAATCTCCAGGAATTACTAAATATCAACGTGAAAACATATAGTAAAAAACAATCAGTTAAACTCCGTTACCGATTCCCAATACTAAATTGATCTCATTGATAATAATCAAAACTCTTTTACGATTAAGACAATGGATTCGTTGATAATTATTATGAAATGTATCTGTTCAGTTCACAAAAAAAGAATAACAGTTATAGCAAACTTAAATCTTGCATACTTTAATCAAATAATCATACAGACCGTGGCGGGGGGTGTAAATTGCTTGAATTACCCATAATTGGATATTATCAGAAATTCACTTGGATTATCTAATAAATATTAATGATTATCTGATACGACTTTCGTTCTGGTCCTAGTCTTTGGCATCCAGAGAAAGGTTATCATTACTACTAACATTACTGAGAAATATCTGCAGAGACTTGATCCAGTTGTGTTGATATAGAGCATATCAGATTTCTAATATCAATTATATACTGCTTATCATATTTCTATTTACCACTATTTCGGGTACTTGGGTCGATATGATGCATCATCACACCAGGAATTGCCAGTGAACATTTTGAAGGATGATCTCAACATATGTCAACAAGCTATATTCAACTGAACATTCGGAATTAATTATCATACACGTGGCAATCATTTCTACCCTTAAAGAACTGTATTAGGTGTAGAGGGTGCTGTTTGATCACGTTATTTAAGGCTTCCATTCCTTTTATGCGATTTCTAATATAACTAATTTGTCGTTGGTTTGATCTTGTATAAGTGAATCAATTATTTAGTCACGGGTTATTTCTGGGTATTATTAGGTGATGATCATTTTCTTTGATGACGTTAGACATTATGTTATTGACAAGAAAACTTACCTTTGATGGCTATATCCTGAAAATAGTTCTCCTATTTTGGAACCCTTATATTGTTACTTATTGCATCCATAAGAACTTTATCCAACATGATATTTATTATCAGCGCTTCTCCAAAGCTGTACAGTGGCTATTTCTTACACCAGGTAAGAAAGGCTGTTCTTAAAAAATACTCAGAACTAAACAACATCAATGGCAGTTATAGCAAAGATTCCTATTTTATTTCATTCTGTATGCCTTCAGGTTTTTCATGCCATAACAATTTATGCGACCATATTAACCCAACATTGTTATCATCATATGTTTACCTGTGCAGGTCATTCACAGTATTTATTGAGGTGACAGTTACTTAGAAAAGATTAGACTCTAACGAAAGTTGTTGCTACAAACCTTTATTTGAGTTAAGCCAATCTGCAACAGGTGAAATAAAAATATAGAATATATATCAATAGCAGCATGTAAAACAAACCTTACTGCAACTAAAAATAAAATATTGTATTGAGTTTAATGCTACAGCGAAGTCTTTCTAAATTTGATAGAATAGCAATTAAACTAATTTAATATTCATACATAGATTATTATCGTGGTTATTGATGTTAGTTGTTTTCTTGCAATTTTTAATGTAAGCTGCATTGATATCTACTCATACAAAAAACCTTGCGGCATTTTTACCAAAGGGCCATATTCACACTTGTGATGATCCTTAGGCTACATATCCGAATATAAACATGATATACATATACAGGGCCTACACCTAATGTTTGTAATGTGATACAGTTCATTTTATCTCAAGAGGATAACGTATCTAAAATGTTACTGCCGAAGATGTCACGAACTTAATATCCTATATATATATATATATATATATATATAATATATATATATATATATATATAGTAATTTAACAAAAAAAAGATAAGAATATTATTGAGATTTTAAGTAAAATATATCATATATAACTGTGGAAATTACAGTAGATGACTTAGGCGTAACGTCACATTGCTTCCGTAAATACGATGAGGGCGCATACTCCGTGGCAGAAAAATAGGAAAAATTCCAGAACCATTCAAAGGATCGCATCTCAATAAGTCATTACCAATTAGATCTAGAATTCATGTGGAAAATATAAACTAATTTAGTTATTATCTTTTATAGTGTGTAGATCTATTATACTTTTTGTAAGTAATTCAGATTATATTAAGGGTTTGAGAGACATTGACTTGGAAAGATACAAAGGAAAGTTGACTGTGTCTAACAATGCCAATTTAATCGGCCCTTACTCAATACCGGCAACAGAAAGGATACGTGATATCAAGAAACTACCTGATATTACTTAGCAAGATGTCACTACATATCTGATTGACACACCCTCAGAATACACCAAGTCCAATGAGAATATGAAAACTTACCAGTCACTAGAAGCCTATGACGTGTTTCAAGATAAACATCTCCAGGATTGTTTTTTCCTCAGAATGCAAATCCAATTCAACCATATATGTACCAATTTGATGGCTGGTCTATAAGTGTTGAATGCTGACCAGTTACAGAGTCTTTGCAACATAGATAGCAAGTCAGCAGAGATCACTATTCGTACGATCATTATCAAATGTTTGTGTGTGATGAAAATGCCTGTAATTTATTTTATTTATTCCCCTGCTGGGAATGGCATGTCTATTTTATGTACTATTGGTCATGATACCACATTCTTACATGGTATAAAAGAGATATTCTGTGCTAAATGTACTTCTGTAATTTACGAGAAACTGTAAAGTAGCCAGCACGACATGATTACCGATAAAGAGAGATATCTTAAGCATGTGTCAACATCCAGTGTTTGAACTCATGATATCTTTTACTACGTATGACTGTAAAGTTGAATTATATCATTACCCATATGTGAATATTACATATGCCCCCCCCCCCCCCCATTGATCTAGACAAACAAAAAAAACATTGAATTAATAGATACAGATTACTGAATGTCATTCTTTGTATACTAATCATTTATATTAATACTGTACTTCAAGCAAGCTGTACACTTAATTGAAATTACATCAAATAATCTATACAGATGTGTATAGCGCACTGATGTATGTAGAGGCTTGAGAACAAAACGAGTCAACAATTACTGTTTGTAAATACTTATTTATGTACAAACAAAACTAAGGGAAACATAATACAAATGACATATACATTAGAGCACCGATCAGACTTGGTTCAGTCTCACCCTGCACCTGCACATTATTTTGCAATACAAACAATAATTATCATTTGGTAATTACACTCTTATTAAAATTGACAGCACTGCATCATGAAATCTATTTCTGTAATGGATACAGTACTATTAAATAGTCTAACCTTTTCCAAACGGCTAGTAACTCTCTCTACATGAATTCGTATATTTTATAGTTGCTTCGATACATCAATATATTTTACATGGAGTTGCTTTTTGTGAAACATAGAATCTTTAATATATTATCTGACACCCAACCTGCAGATAGAACTATCACTGCACCAGCTGGACTTATGCCTATTAGGTATTTGCACGGGCACCTAAATTACTTAGTTTCTCTGTACATATTTCATTACAGTCTATAATACAAATACAATTTTCTTTTGAAACATACAAAGGCATATTTTTTCTTATGCTATTTCTTCTGGCCGTCCAATCAGAGCCCTCATATATTTGGACAAGACAGGTAGCCATAATCTATAAACATTAGATGCAATAGTTAATTCAAGACCAAATCTATGAGCAAAGTCTTCCTATTTAATGACTAAGTTTCAGCTTCATAAAAACAAGCAGTACATGGTCTTTTACAGAAAGACGTGCATGACACACCTTAACTTTATTTCAGCGTCATAAGACTTGCAGTACATAGTCTTCTACAGAACGATATGTATGACACACCTTAACTTAATCTCTCACTATAACTACCACCCACGTAAACAAAGAAAATTTAATAGCCCGTATAAATATTATTGTCATTGATAACATCAAACCCGAACACTTTTCACTTCCTTGTTAGAGTGTTATGTTCGGCTTTTAGTAGATAACCCTCTTCATTACGACTCAGGAATTTGCTTTGATACTATTGAAGGAGCTCATCTTCCATTATTGGGTCTATCTGACAACCGTCATCATTCGCTTCAAAGTCGTTAGTGGGGACAGCCACCTCAATATCCGTGGCATCATCTATGACTGCCACAATTTTGCTTGCTTTTTACATCTAAAAATATTGCAAAAATAATACAATTTCAGTATTTGATGACCGTGCATTCATCTAGGTTCTAACGTTTAATGTTTTCCAGATTAAATTAAAGCACAATTTATAAAATGATATTAACACCTGGTAGGCCTAGTCGCAATTAAATTAAGTATTATTAATAATATCAAATAACAGTACTTTGACTGATATTAAATATACCTTGCATAATACATAGCTTCTCTTTTCTCAGCCAGCTTACTTTTAACTTCATCAACTGGTGATGATATTTGAAAATAGAGGAAACAAAGGCCACATCAATCAACAAGTCAGACCGTTTACCTATAAATAAATTATACACATTTTATTGTAGTTTACCAGATAACATGGGCCTAGCTTGCACATCATTCATTATTTGATCACCATATGGTATTAATATTATAAAAGATAAATTTACTCATGAGTCATGGATCCATGTAATGTTAAGCTTTAGTAAAGTCACCAGACTACCATCAGTGTAGCAACGCGGCGGCTATAGACTATATTACACAATATAACGTCTATATAAACATGAAGCGTAATTAATTTGCATATAACATTACACGCTTTACCACTAAAAATGTATTTTAATTTAAATGTAAAACAAGCCTGAAAAACATTTATCGCTGCAAATAGTTTGCCGAGAAAATCTGTCAAATCTCCATTCTGGCTTGTCCCAGTCTGCTGGTCAGATGGCTTTAATCCACATGGCACGTCTAATTTCTTCAAAAGGAGTCCTTTTGCTGGGTATATTATAAAATGACAAAGCACTTTCCTTTGCTGATCTATTTGTGCAATCTACTGTCAATGAGGCATTGTTGTTGATTACTAAATCGTGACGTCGGATATGTCTTCCTGCCATTTAGTATGCGTGCATCGGCTTAAACTACTTTTAATCAAACAATTTTAAAGTTATCTGTAGCCAGCATTACCATGATTATACAGGTATTAAAATGTGGATATTTATCAAATGACAGACCCGTGAACAAAGGATAGGAGACATTGCAAATAAAATAGCCAAAATAATATAATTTCGCAAATTAATATTATTGATGTTTATAATATAATCAAATCAGGTTATATCAAAGAAAAAGCGTAATAAATTATCATTCTATATGTTAATCACGGAAGTTACTTTGTACACTGTTTGCAATAAGAAATGGTATATTTAACATGATTTTAGTAAGCGTTCAATAAAACAAATTTAATATAATGCTTGGACTGTGCTCGAGAAGAATTGCCAGTAATTATACGAATTAATTGTTCTATATATGTGGAAATATTCTGTGTGGAAGTTAGCTAGCAAAGTTAGAATAGCAGCCTGAAATGTAAATTTGGCTGTCTTAGTATTCGCGTAATTGGAATCTCATGGTTAAATTGCGGGGCGCCTCCGTGGTCTAGTAGACAGTACCTTGGATCACAGATCACTACGACCCGTGTTCGTATCTCGGCGCGGGCATATCTGAAGGGTGTTTCATCTTTCACTTCGTTTCATTACCCTTGGAGGTAGCTCGGCCTATATAGCCTACCGTGTACACAACAGTGGTAGTAAAACATCAATCATCATCATCATCATCAACATCATCATCATCATCAGCATAGTTAAATTGAAAGGTTGGATTACATTATATTGGTGGTATCCTTTTAATAACATCGAGTATAAATAGGATGACTCGGTATTCATCAATGTCATTTACTTTTAGAATAGAATATCGTTTATATAATGGTCAGGGTGACTCTTAAATCTCGTTTTGGTGATGATAGAGAATGTACGTAATTACTTTCCACTGTTTTTAGATTAATGACAATGCACTTTGTCTTCCGTGTGGTCAAAGCTACTATATTGGCACTAAATCATTCTTATAGATCTTTAATTAATTTATTGACATTTGTGTATAGTATATTTAAGTCACAAAAGATAAAATGTTAAAATTAATTGATATTACGATATAATTAGCATATATAAGTTAATGTAATGAGCCCTAAATGGATTATTGTGGAACGTCACATTTGCCGCTTCGCAATGTAGATCATAAATTATCAAATTCAACATATTGGCTTCTAACAGACAAATCATGTTCAAACCATAATTTGGTACTTTTCCAGAAGAGTTTTGTGACTTATCACATTGAAACCTTTCGATAGGTCATACATAATAGCCAGATTATATTCGGTAATTGACTTATTGCTAGTTTTAGCACACTGGCTAAGTAAGTGCATAATTAGATGGATGGAACAAATGTGTATAACTTTAGCTATTTTCAATTTGCTTGGAACTAAGCCTGTTTCGAGAGATCTATTTATTATTTTGGTGATAGGCACGGCAGTAAAATGTATTTAGTGTTGCCGTATCGTACTCGATATTCCTTCATGGCTAAAGCTAGATTTAGGTTTAAGTTTTCCTATAAATCATAATAGTTGATGGAACAACTGGTTGTAAAAACATACTCCGTGTGATTGGGTTTGATATGTAATCTTTAAAACTACGATTTGTTGTTGAAACATTGCGACTTTTTCACCTACTGTGGGGAAAATGAATTAAAACTATCCCCTGGGTTCTAATTTATTAGATGCCGATCGTCAATTAGTTGAGAATGGCAGAAGGAGCTTGTTTTGTCATTTTGTTTTCCAATAACCTGTTTTAATATGGACCAGATCTTTTCATCCAGCATAGATTTATAATATTGGAGTTTTTTTGGTGGTGTGTTTCCGCTTATTAAAAGTATTACTGTACCTTTGAAATACATTAAATGTTATGATTTTTATTTTGTTTTTAAAAAGTTTGGCTTTATGCATAGATGTTGTCAGACGTCATGTGGTAGTCCAGCGATCTTCCTTTATGTATGTCTGTGTACTTTAACTGGATGTAAAGTGAAGGCTTTCTAGAATGCTACCCCGTACAGTTTCATTAACTCTTCGTATGCATTTCCTGGGCAATCAATTTTTAAATGTTGATAAAATTGGGTTCCTCCAGATAATCTTTGAATACGTTCATATTTGTTTCTCAGTAGTATATTATATGTTTCTGACAATCTTTCGATGTAAGCGTTGATTTCAATGTAGGTGCATAAAATGCACTAACATAATTAGTCACATCAGTGACGATAATACCAGCAGCAGTATGGCTATCTAAATTATTAGTGTAAATATGATCATTAAGAGAGGCTGTTGACGGTGTTTCCCTAGTGGCTTTTGTGATTATTGGTAAAGATATCGTGAAAAAATAGTATAGAGAGATAGTCGTCTGTTTGTGCACTGGATATACATTCATAGCACCCATATTGACACCGTAATTACGCTTGATATATATATATATATATATATATATATATATATATATATGTGTGTGTGTGTGTGTGTGTGTGTGTAATATCAATTACATATTGTAATGTTAATGAACGGCCATCGGTTTAGTTTTTGGGTACAGTATATGGACTATATATTAGTCGAACAATTGATGATTAGTATGGAGAAAGTTTTCAATAAATAAAGATTTAAAAATGTTCAGAATAAAAATGCTTAGATGATCACACATTTCAAGTTCTGATCCTTTTTTACAAATAGTCCTATGCCTCCTGTGGAGCCATTTTCTCGGCACTTGTCGTCAAACAATGGTATCCTAGTAAATCCAGGCCCTGATTATTTCCACAGAGGTATATTTCACTCACCAATTTAGGTGGAAACATAAACCTGTGTTATGCATAGTGTCAACCAGATTTGTGTAAAACTGAGGTGGTTCATAATAGTAACAACCTTTATTACTGGTATACTGGAATGAGTCATTTTCCTCGCTATCGCCATAATAGTTTGCGTACGAACATAATAAATTATAAACAGCTTCTGCCCTGAGATGATTGAGAGAAATGTCATCTGCCATCAAGCTTAGTAAACATTGCGTCAATAATCGACATCATCCCATTTCATATATATATATATATATATATATATATATATATATATATATATATATATATATATATATATATATATATATATATATATATATATATATATATAAATTAAAATTATAAGTTGTAAACTTCTTACATGAACACCTACAGGCCAAAATTCAGCACCCAGTAGTGTATTAACATCAGAGAGCTTTATTTCACCTTTGAAGCTATCAAATCGAAATAGTCCTGGAGTGTCCCATCTAGATATAATCCGGGCAAGTAGAGATGTATTACCGTGTCCCCAAAGGATGTTCCTGGCAAATATCAATTCGTCAGAAGTGTAAAACTCATGACTACAATAACTCACCATATTCATTTAAGTCATGAAAACCTTGTTGTAGATTTTCAAATACCGCGTTAGTCTGTTCGTTAAACAATCCACAATCATTGTATATGGCCTTCTTGATTCCATTTTCTACTCCATGCTAATCATTTCTGAGTTTACTCCCATATGCACCATTTGTATCCGACATTTTGCGAATATTTGTGGCCATCGGTGTTTGTACACCTGCTATTGTGGATTAGCTCAGTCGTGCATAAAATACACTCAAAGCCTATTGGTTGTAATTAAGGGAACAATTAGCTATGCATCTATCTCTATGTATAGACCTAGCCACTTATTATATGCCCGTTAAGTAATCAATCACTTAATATATATTTATATCTATCTAGCTATCTGTCTATATATCTATGTATCTCTATATTTCTCTATATCTGTCTATCTGTCTATTTGTATCAATTAATTACTCATCTACTTAATAACTCTCGTGGGTCCGCTGGTTATTAAATATAAATTTTAACCTTAGTTCAAGTATAATGACAACGGAGAAAGTATCATATGAATAGATTATTAAGTAATCAAACTCATTTCAGTCATGGTGGATACTTTTCGACATATCAGCTTTATTTTGCTTACTATAAAGATCTACTCGCTCAGAACACGTTTTGCATATATAATTATGTATGATAATTTTTGTCTATATAATAGTTCGTATTAACTCCCGGCTTCGTAAAAGTTTGTAATTTGTATCGTAATAAACGAATATCTGGGGTTATGAGCCATACCCTCAAATTTTCAATATTGATGTCAATCAGATGGAGGAAGGCTAACCATTATGTTTAGCAAATGTGTGATAACGGTGCCAGACTTTTTGCCATTTATTGATATTATCTCATTTATAACACCACCGCTATTGCTCATGCGGACAATTTTTCCACCTAAGGCTATGGGCGTGCGGTTCATTTAATGGCTCTCAAATATTTTATTTTGTAGGTATTATCTGATGTTGTATATCATGTGAAAGGTAATTGAATTAACCCTGAAAAGATGTAAACAGAATGCACGTGTAAAGCTAATTCACATATCTATGATCAATCAAACGATCTTTTTATCATCACCTCGTAAACATTCACGACGAAAATCCCATATAAGAAACAAAATAAAAACCTATTTTACCAGATATGGTCTTTGCATTGCTATTGTTGGAATACAAATACGCATACAAAAACAGACAAGACAAATTTGGAACTTCAAATCACACATACCCTGAACAAAATTATAAAATACAAGATGGCGTAGAGTTACAAAATTCCTAACATTTGTTGGTGAGGTTATTTTTGGTGAAATAACTGCACTGTGACAAGACACGTACATACAATGGAACGCTCAATCACTAATGAAGCGTCAAAATATGTCTGTATCCTTCATAAATTGTCATTAGACATAAAATCAGAAGATTTAGTTATCAGCCCTCAAGTATAAGATTCGTGGAAGACCCTGCTGAATGCAGCACAACATAAGGAAGCTGGCAACATTAATGAAGAAGCATAGGAAGAGTTGCTAGGAATGAGACAGAACAAGATAATCCCAAGTAAAGAAATTGTTGAGATGACTACACTAGCTGATTATCTTAATTTTAAATGATATCCAAAGAGATGCCTGGAATAACCACTTCTGTAAAGACAACATTCCGACAAAATCTAGAAACTGAGTTTGGAAATACCATTCGGATCTTTTCCAAGGCAATGGTGGAAAACGCCTTCAATGAAATACAGACACTGAAACAACACTTGAATATCTGGTGAGGTAAAGTATCAAACATATAGAAAGCCAGTGATTAGACATCACTATGCATGCGATCGATCATAAGAAAAGATAAAACTTCAAACCTCATGGCCGTATTATCCTGTCGATGCTGACAAGGAATCTTTTGTTGCTCCCGACTATGACCAGCATTGCATGCTTAGCCTACTGGTGATCCATAGAACGAGAAGCCGTCAGGGTAGTCATGGTGAGGCAATCTTTCAGCTAGGACTTCGTATTTGCAGTAAGCTGTGGTCAACAAAACTCTCAGAAACACGTGTTGCTTCCGTATGCAATTAAGACTCGAATGAATGTTCGACTAAATCGGATAATGAACCGCCTTGGATATGGTATATCATACACACAAATCGAAGAACATGACACTGCACTGTGCCTATCAAAGAGTCGGCATCCAAACCTATGTATTCACCAATTTGGCATAGGACAACTCGGACAGGCTAGAAGAGAAGAAGGCAGGACAAAGTGTATGCTTCATATATTCCAAAGATGTCACTCCCAAAGATTGGGAAATAGAAGCAACGAAACGTTATCATGACACAAGATAAATTGCCCTTGTACATTGCAGGTGGAAACATTGGACCACACCCACTAGTAAGAGTATCTACCGCCACAAACGACAGCAAGAAAGCAATGGAGGTTTCACGCAACATAATTATTCTTTGGGTAATTGCCAGGCATGTGCATGCACTAATACAGAAACTTCTAAGTTACGACAGGATTCAACATCACTATCAAGGCATCTATCAGCATCTCTCGAGATATTGTCTGATATTTACCTACTATAAATTCACCAGCCACAGATATATTCACAGTCTTAGAATATTTGAAGCAGTCTGAAAATATATGACACATGCTGTAATTACAGGACATGGTTGTGATCATGGACCAGGTTCTGTATGCTATGGCTGCCGAGATCATCTGGAAGTATGCAGACCAATGTGCTACCATCATACTTCGTCAAGGCACATTCCACCTAATCTGTATTGTGATGTCAACTCTTGGTACTCGTTTCAAAAATGCAGGTCTTTCAGACTTGTGCATAGAGGCAGGTATAATAGCAGGAGACTCAGTAAATCGAGTTATGGATGATACAATATACAACCCAGGGTATGCACAAGAACATATTCGAAGCGTTCATGAGAAGATATGCATGGATTCGTAATCTTCACATGAGAAAGGTGCTTTCTCATCCTCTATCCCCTTACGAATGGCATTGGCGACCCCAGAAGGCTTGTTGTGGAACATAAACAAAGCTGTTCTGGCCACAGTCTTGCAAAAACAACCTCTATTTTACTTAAATATTTACGTTTGGACCCATATAGGTGAGATTTAGCTATAATTAAATTTGCTCTACATTTCCGAACGTTAAGGGTATTCGTCTTCTATTTGATGATGTTCTTCTATTTGTAACAATATGGTATATTTAGCACATAATATCATATTACACACCCCATATTTTGTAACAATATAATAGATTATATCTTTATGGTTGTTTTTGCATGCTGATTAGATTCATGTCGTGATTATGACAACATGGGTATAGGTTCTAGGCATGTTAGGGACTAATATTGGTATGGAAACGTAATTGGCGTCATTTATTAATTTCAATTAATACAAAACTTATGAAAATTATAAACACCATAATACTATTAAAATAACTCCTCATTATGTACCAATACGAAAAGATATGGAATTTTGTAAAGGTTATGTCAGCCATTTTGTAATTTCTCATTTTGTTCAGAGGGGTATGTGATTTAATGTTCCATATTTGTCTTAGCTATTATTGTATTTGTGTCTCAACTCTAAATGTAATAATAATGACACTATAGCGCCAAAATGGATCATTATTTTATTTATTTTCTACAAAACATTACCCCCATAATTTGGCGCAATAGTGTTGTGCTATAAATGAGATGCTAGAACATATATGGCAAAGAATTTTACAATGCTATCGCATATTTTCCAATACTAGGGATACTCCTCTCGAAAAAATTAATGGTTAGCCTTCCTCTCTCTGACTGATACCAGTCGACCCCCTTGGCTCATAGCCTATATTGCATATCATCCTACATTGATTTATTTCAGTTGATAGAAAGAATATAACAAACTCTACTTCACTGAAAAATAGTATCCTAGATAATGTAATGGGACATATATGTTTGACAACTAACATACATTTTTAAGCACAACAAAATCACTAAAATACTCATGAAAGCCATAAAGACTGCAATAATGCGTTGAGGATCACAAAGCAATGTCGTTTACAATTACCTTCTTATTTCATCTAATAACATACACAACGCTTTACTAATATACTAATATAGACACTCTTCGGTGAAATGTCTTTTTATTCACTTTTAACATTAGGCAAGAGCCATATGATAGCAGTTTTCTACATCCTAGCAATACTTTGTATACATGTAGCGAGATAGCAAGCGTGAGCTTAAATTAGTGTATTGGTGTTCTATGCATGTTTATAATAGTTGAGAAAAGTGATTGTGTGACTGAATGTTTTGCTTACGATCGGCACTAGTACCACGTGAGACATGTATCCCTCAGGCGACTTCCTGGGGGTAAACACACAAACAGGGTACCAGCATACGTATGTATCGCTTAACATATAAACACACTCATATTGAGTATCTAGGTGGAACACTCATAACGCCAAAAGGCATACTCTTTAATTCGACAGAAAACAGGAAAGGGTTATCAACATTTAACGAAGACCGCAAGTATAAAGGCCAATAAATGACGTGAATTCTTAAGGGCCTACCTAATACACAAAGCTGAGGCTAATTGAATCTAGAATAACGTGCTTCTTACACTGCCAGCTTCAGGCTAGGAACTTGGTTGGTCTTATTGTGGTTTGGTGAAGATTAATCCAGCAAACACATCACAGGTTGTTATGTTACATTTATAATCTGATCAACTCCTAAATGATTGAAGTATGGGTTAAATAGAAAAAGTGTTATCTAAACATGTGGTTTAATTTGCCAATAGGTGATCGATTTTATATTATTATAATAGGGACTTCATGAACGATAGCAATATCGTTATTATTTATGTGTGATGGGCAATTTGTGTTATTCACGTAAACCATTGAAATATAGTCTTGTTTTGATACACTCGTTAATACATTTACTTGTGGAATCATAAAACAGTTAAGAATCTAGACATTAGATCATATTGGACACCATTGCTTTCGACAATATGTCTCCAAAGTCTATAATGTGTTCCAGGTGACACATTCCATATTTTTGCAACACATTTTTTCCAAGTAACGCGTAGTTCATTTATATCAGATGAACTCAAATGCCATAATTGAGACCCATATAAACAAAAGTGTGTATGGAACATGAACAAAATATATTGATGTAAGTTAGAAATTTGAATTTGAACTTTAATCCACCATTAACAAAATGTCAATAATAAGCTCAAATAGTATCCCACAGTTTGTCAATTAAAAACCTCTTTAATACTTTTTGAAGCTTGAAAGTATATCATAGATATAATGGTAACTTAGATGTCAAATAGGTATTCAGAACACGGCCCAGATTCAATGTAAATAGATCCAATAGAAGAGCCTTTAGGTACGACAACGTTTTCCGGGGGAAATATGAATTTCATAGATTGATTAATTCAATGCAAAGATATCATAATTGAATCACCTTCATAAGGAGGGCACCTCCGTGATCTAGAGGTAGCGCGTTGAGCCACAGAGCACTATCACCCATGTTCGAATCTCAGCGTGGGCATATCTGAAAGGTGTTTCATCTTTGACTTCGCTTCATTACCTTTTATGGTCCGCTCGGCCCATTTATCCTACCACGTCCTATAAAGGTAAAACCCCAATCATCATGATATGAGAAGGAATATCTAGTTTATAGTGAATGGAGAAAGGGGCACTGTCCGAGACGGATTAAAAATATATGTTTGGGTGTTTGTATCTTAAGTATGATCTTTTTTACGCGAAATGCGAATTCTAGATAACTCGGACCCCCTTCTGATCCTAAATTGGATTTAAGTGTTATATCTATGTATGTTAGCGTGTTCTTGTGAACGAGCATATGTAACATAACTACGACATTTTTTAAATCCATTATACTTTTATTAATATTTAAGTTGTCACTCGGCCTCAGGATGCTGAATAGCCTGGACAACAGGGGCGTATATTTTCCCGCATGACTTAAGAAGTATCGAGTTTTGCTATTTCTAGACAGTCTGGTTGAAGACTGACCAGTATTTGGGTGGGGGGGGGGGTATATTGTGCTTTCAATCCACGTAGAACGAATGATTCCAGTGGTTCATATGCCATACATTCTGCCAGGAGATTGCTGTCAACTGATAGTCTTATATTACTGTACCATAGCCTTGTGCATTCATATTTACCCTACAGCACCATACTATTGTTCACGAAATTAACAATACCTAAATTAGAACATATTTATAAATTACAGTTGTGCAAACTGATGTACTCCTAAGTACCTGATAAACTATCAACCACACTGTTCACAATTTACTCTACAAATGCTGAAATTCACGAGCATAACACTCGACAACGATTAGGCCCACACGTGCAAAAAAAAGGCTGACGAGTAAAATCGCAAAATATTCATTCACCAAGGGCCCAAATTATGGTCAAATTTGCTTCCTGAGCTAAGAAAAAAGAATTCCATGAAATAATTTACAAATTGCCTGAAAACAAACACTCATAACTCAATACTAGAATAATTAACATCGCCATTTTTTCATCGTCTACATGATATCACATGCCAGTTTATCAGTCTCAGAAGTTTGTCTTGTAAAGATTGGGTTTCGAATATTGTGAAGTTATGCAATTTTGTATTGCATATATTTATATTTTGATAATCTACGAAAACAAGACGTGCTTGGATTTTTCTTTTTATTGTGGGCACATAGGTCTCGCCACTAAAATAGATCAAATGATCTTAGGTGTTTTATTTTATTTTATTTTGTTTTATTGTACAGTTTTAAATAAATAGTGATTGATTGATTGATTGATTGATTGATTGATTGATTGCAAAGAGAACGAAATGCGTCACTCGATGTCTTCAAGTGTAATTTAGTGAATGCCTCTTGAATATATTCTGAAAATATCATTGCTCGCCCCATCTTTTACCTGAAATATATATCATTTGCTCTTTCAGAATCAATTAATCGGTAAATAATTTGTTAACTATTTAAAAATATATATATTATAGACAATCATTTACCTCGGTCTTTACGATTAATGCAGTTTGTAGCCCTGGTACTGGTGGATGGCGATAATCGTGTATGCCTCGTTTGAACGAGTCTTCGTTCTAGTTAACTGTTACACGATATCGCACCTTGTCGCTAAGATGGCCACACCACTAATTCACGATTCCGATAGGCCGATATCGCTTAACAATGTCAACCAAGTTACGCTTGAGACGTTGTGTAGTGCCTTCCAGGATTGTATGTGTTGTTTCACGGGGTACAACCATAGTCATTGTTGGATCAGGATCCTGAACGGAACGTTCAGTAATTTCCTTGGATACGTCAAATACACTGGTGATGTTGATTGTTGAGACATCAATGACATGCTGATGCGGTGTGATGACCGAACTTGCATTGACGCGGATATCAGGCAGATCACGGCGGCGATACTTCTGTAGGCAGACGAGTATTTTCAGCAACCGGATCAATCAGTTGTGATTCTTAATTGATCACTGATAGGCGGCAATCAGCATACCCCCACTCCAAAAGATCATCTCCGCGCTGCAACGGCCTGTACAAGCTACGTGAGATACCTATAGAAAATAAATGAATACATCATTATTAAAGTGACATTGTAATATTACTGTCATGGTCTTGCTAAGACTGTAGAATGTAAATAGATCCTTCCTAAACAAAAGTGCAACTAATCTATGTATATCCTTATCGTGTGATAATGAGTCTCCCTTTCGAATTAGTCAATTACTAAATTATCCCTTATTAAGCCATATACACACTCTTTGCCTGTATTACAAGTACGGTTTAGCCATCTAAGACAACCATCACAGTCAAACTCCTCTTGTCTGGTCCCGAAATTACCCCCACAGTATATGCGGGATCACGATCTGTCACCAGTCGTTGACATCTGGTACGGCGAGAGGTTGGCATCATATTATTAATATGTTTGTGTAATCCATTCCTAAATTAAATGAGAAGCTACACAGCCTTCTTATCAATGGCATTGATCACACACAAAGACTACTTCCCAACACCAGATCAAGTAGATCATTGGCTAACTATTAACTTCGATCATTTCACACACAATTCAAAGTTTTTTTGTTTTATTTTATTTAGCAAACTACAAAGAAATAGTGTTTTCTAATAGTTTATGTTTATATTTTATGATTAGCCACCTAGCCTTCTGATAATTTGTAATCATACACAACCCACAACTGAACAGCTTAATTAACTTTATCCCCATATCGTAGATCGGGAAATGATTTATAATAATTGAAGCGTTCTTGATATGGAATTTATCCAACTAATACGCTGCTTAAGCAAACATAATGATACAGCTATAATTTATTCATATAGTAACAGGGTACGAGTTGTCTCCTAATGAGGTGTACGAGTTATCTCAGAATGAGGATACGAATGTCTATCTAGATACGAGTTTTCTTGTGTACGCATTGTTCTGGGTGTAAGTTGTCTTGTTCCCTGAAATTCATAGCTGTATGTGGTGATGATGATGATGATAATGATTTATGTTTACGGCCTCTTTTGTCCACATTGTAGGCTAAATGGGCCGAGCGACTTGCAAAAATAATGAAGTGAAGTCAAAGATGAAACAACCTTCAGATATGCCTACGCCGAAATTCGAACATGTGGCTCATTCATTAGGCTATTCTGTCATACCTTGAAATAAAGACAGTGGAAAAACCATTGTTATCAAAAATAATAGCTATTCGTGGTAAAAATATTATATTCCATAGTGTTCTTGCTTTGTGCAAGGTAGCTTTCATTTTCAATTATTTCTAATAAACTCGTACATATAACATACAAGTTACTGCTTTACTCGCTTGTAATAAAATAAACATACGGACACATACATATCAAGGCGACATAAACAAAATCGATTTTGTGCTCATTTAATAAAATATAGCCATGTCTTTATCCCAATAATTTTGGTTACATAGTGGCAAAACAATATCACATTATTATATCCTCTTGCAGTGTTATACATACAAAGTGATTGTTTAAATATATGTTTTTCTCACACACACACAACAGAAGAAAAAAACACACACACAAACACACCTTAAATATATGACTCTTGATGCTTAAGTATGCAAATACAAATCTCGATAATTATTTCTTTGAGGGTGTAGCATATGGCAGATAATTATAGTATTCACTTTTTACATCCTGAATGCGATAGTATTTTGTATTTGTTTTAATACTATGAGTAATATTTTACTCGAAATTTTAATGACGTTTAAAGACCTGTACTACTAACAGACACAAAGCCATTTTAAAATTGAGTTATTCTTCAAATAGATATATAACTATAATTTTTCGTCAATGGTAGATTGTTCTGTTCTTGATACTTATGTATATATTATAACACATATTAACCAATGCTATAATGATATAAGAATCCATGCAAATATGATGTTCTGAATATAACCCCCCCAAACAAAAAAAAACCGCAGTTAGCACCGGAAAATGACACCTTCGTGCCAGGTTATTCTTTATTTCTATATGAAGATGACACTTCTTGATCTTTGGTAATTACTTTATTCAAGGAAGATCTTTCAATTTGCCGGATATGTGTATTGTTATCTTTATGGTTTAACTATCAAAATACAGTCATATATTATATTTGTTTAATTTATATGTTCAGCTTAATTCACTTCGTAGCACAGTGTACGTAAAAGAAGGTGCACTTCATTGGAAAATAATAGAAATGTATTTGTAGTAACTCTTATAACACAGTAAATGATAAGTACAAACAAAGACAGAATGGGCCGGGAAAGATACTAGTCTTGTTACTTGCTTTAAGATATATCAGATTCAGACGATATTAAACAACTTGTAATTCTAAACGAAAATCACTTCCAAGATAAATAAGATCATATATATTTGTATCCCCGTAAAACAAACTTTTAAGTAAGGGTTATTAATAGGTATGCTTTGTAAGCTGATAAAGTACTATGCCACGACAAGAACAATTTTGATTATTCAGAGTTATGTCCAATTGTCACTGTCAGAATGTTTAATTTTATACCTGCTTACAGATATAATTTTAACGTTAAAATACTTATTGAAATCATCATGAAAACTTATCACTTATCAAATTGAGTAAACCTCTCTATGATGAGGGGATTATTTAGAGTTATAACAGATCCCTCGTGGTACTGTAATTGGCTTCACTGAGCTCCTAATAGTCACTGTATCCGATAATATACCGCAAATTAGGTTTAGCATCAATCATAGATCCAATTTCTTATCAATGTTCACTTCGACAATACCTTTCTTAAACCATTTACATGAGCCAGTTTTGTTTACTGCGACGACACATACTTTGTTGTATATAAAACTTGCCATATTAAGACTTCACTCTTTGACCAATATAGTTCATGTAGGGGCGTTTTCCATTGCTACCATGTATATTCGATAAGCTCTCTGGCTGATTACGGAATATTTGATTTGTAGCCAGTCATTTTATTTCCATGTTTCTCTTAGCCAAATATATACAAAAGTGCATCATCGGGTAAACATAAAATCAATGGCAACTTCCATTAAGTAAGACAACTTAGTTTTAGTTGGTCTCATAACCAATGAATTAAGACAAGACAGAAGAAGGTACCGATGTATTCCTTCTCTGTCTTTTGATGGGTATATATATTAACAGTTTATTCCATACTCATACAACTCTTTGTTGGTATTCAATGGCTGATAGATGATATTTATGTATTGCTTACAATGAAATGTGCAGGTTTCTCTGAACTGGAAGTGACACCTGCCAAGAGATGTACTTAATTTTATGATTATTGCCAAGCTACGACTGACACTTAAGTGTTTCGTTTGTGAGGTATCATATTGAAATCTCATAGTCGACGTAATTGCATCAACCACACCTCAAATGGAATTGAGTACGTGATATATATTGTATATACTTGTCATTTTTTTGTAACTAGCACCATCCAACCATTACAAGTTATGAATTTTAATATAATTAAAGGCGTCATAAATATTAACTTATACATAAAAGGGATATCTCGTCAGTTACGTCTTCACGAATGTTGAATATCCTCATTTTATGGTTTATCGGGTTAAATTATAAAAATCCACCGTTAGTGTGATTTCTTCACAGCATAATCAATATCCTTTTTCGTAAATCAGTTTATAAACATCATACATCAGTTTTAATCTGGATCGTTTCTCCGGAGTTGACCGAAAACCAACTAAGATGAACAGATTTCATTATCTAGTCAGTTCCTTGCCAGAAGCGAGTAACGCAAGAAATCATTCACAATGACCGTAATCAGCTTTTTATTAAGTGACCTGGTCGTATTACACTTTTCTGATTGGTTGTTATGCTGGGAGTGTAGGCTATGTTTATGGTTAATAGACACATGGGTCATGCTCCTTCGGGGATTAAGGAGCATCTTATTCAGTGTCAGTGTCATAACTGCAGTCGTTTGTTAGTAATATTCATGCCACCCGTGTTTACAATAACGATATAGGGAACCTGAGTGTTGTTGCCACATATGTAGCGAGAATGCTATTATTCACTAGAAATATGGTGTCGTTTACTCAAAATGGCACGTCAGCAGTCTTAATCTTTACTTGAGGAAATGTCGCTTTCATTTATACTCGTTATTGGTTACATGTAAAACATAGCTTAAATGTCTTAAGATCTGTATTATAATTGTGACATTGTGACTGAAGGCCCGTGTAACTCGTGTCATCATAATATAGATATTTGACAATGACAATGATATTTATTTCCAATTTCCATATTATTCGGTAGGGCATTAATCGAAAACATGGGCCTGTGTGTAGCTGTGTAAAGCTGTCTTTCCACCAGGGACGAGGAAACAAAAGTTGAATAAAGTGAAGGAAATGAAATATTTGCTTTCCTTATTATACATTAGTTTATTAAAACATTCGATCGTGATACTTACAGTCAATTAGCCTAATTTACAGTAGGACAGCCGTTTTAAAACGGTTTATCGTTAAAGCATAGAAACTGATACTCGTCTTTTATTGTCACACCTTCATTTGTTTCAACTAATTTGTTAAAATTGTTGTCGTTTTATCGAGAACCTGTTTCGTTTGATTCTAATTTAGTAATAATAATAATAATAATAATAATAATAATAATAATAATAATAATAATGCTATTATGCATCATCATCATCATCATCATCATCATCATCATCATCATTATTATTATAATTGTTTTATTTTTTTATTTTTATTATTATTATTATTCGTTCAGATGTACGAGTTAAATATTACCCTCCTTATAAGTCTAAATGACCCAGAGCGTTGTTAATTACATCCAATAGATGCTAATTCATAATTGAATGAACTAAGAAGTGTTGAAATTGAAATAAGTTACTAATACTTCAATGAAATGGATCTGCAATTGTGCATTTCTCTAGACCGGAATTGTAACAACCCGATCAAATTAGAAACATTTATTTTTGTCGAAATCAATGAAAATATAAAACTGTATGCAACACTGAAGGTTGGGTAATGCTAGTAGCAGAATCGATACTGTTCCCTATCATAAAGTTTGACCAAAGAACAACAATATCACTTTGGAGACTTACTGGTAGGATAGAAATGTAGAAACACAGAATATCACGTTTCCTATTTTTCAGATACGTGATTGACCTATATTAAATACAATATGTATATGCCATAGCACGAATGAGATTACATTCACTAATTTTGTAATACGTCATATGTCTCACTAATAACATTTAGAATAGAATAAAATGCAAACCATATTATCGTGGTTAGATAATGTTTAATATAGTTAAGATATAACAACCGCTCGTCATGCCACAGACCAATACACTAGTCTTCAGAATATCTGGATGTTAATTTAATCAGTTATCCCAAATTGTTTTGGTTTACAGAAAGTGCTCATTATTACTCCATCGATAGCAAAAGACAGGAGAATATGTAAGAACAAAGATTTGCTAACGGTACATCTTATAGAAAATAACTGTTTTACCAAGATTAGGTTACTTCTGTTTTACTAATACAGAATACTCATATACGTACGATAACTGATTTATAATTCATTGGTCATGCGCTTATTTAATTGTTATTACATCTTTTCAATTTAGAATACAAGAGATACATGTTATTATGAGGGTGAATGTGGTAAACCTGAACAAAATACTTCTTATAAGAGGTGTAATATAATATTGTAGAGGATACAATATTATGTAACAATCATTAAGGTAAACAGCTATTATAACCTGGGTGAATAAAATAAATAACTCGTCGAATTTTATAATATTCAGATGCCATTTCGATATCAAAATAAGTCTTAGGTAAATGAACCTCAAAAATTGTTTTAGATACTTTAAATATTCGGATTATTCAGTCAGCTATCTTCTTATTAATGTACCAGACAACACAACTTATTCTCGGCAATGTTTCTGACTCAGATATATATAAAATAAGGGATGCACGAAAACAACTGGACCGGCATTCGAAATATATAGGTGGTAAATATTCCACCTAACAATTGCGACTTAAATATGTTAAAATAGTTCCAACTACATGAAAAATAATGCACCCACGTGAAATACCCTTGATGTGTTTCTTCAGCAATAACACCAAAACTCGCAACATCAAAAGAAAAGAAACAATGGTCTTATGCTGCTTACAATTGTATCAGTCTGAAGAGGATTTATTAAAATTAATATAAATCCTTTCCCTAACAGCTGACTAAATTAACTAAATTCTGTGAAGAGAAAAAAGGTATAAAATCAAAGGTTCTTCACATGGACCTAACATCTGTCACTCCTGTTCATGAAATAACATGCTACGTCAATTGTAAGCTTTATCATGGATCCCTTCAAAGGTTCCTAATACAACTAGGTATTGTTTTATGCCAGCTGGTTGAGGATTGTGGTTAGCCCATTCTGTTTCTGGACAATGACAAAATAGAAAATCAAAAATACCCAAAGTGGTTACCTATTGTACTAATATAGGTAAAAGAATGTTTAATTAGACAGACCATATACTACTCTCATAAATCAAAGCTAAAATACAAGCCTAAGGTGTGTATATGTATGTGAAAGTATGCTTATCAGTATCTTTACACACATTAGTATGTGTGTGCAACAGTATGTGTCACCATATTGGCATACGTGTATGTGTATGTGTGTGTGTGCGCGCACGAGCGTGTTTGTGTGTCTGCCTTGGTGGGTAGGTACATGTGTGTACGAATGTTTGTGTGGGGGGGTTGTGTGTGTGTGTTTGTGTATGAGTGTGCGCGTGTGTATGTGTGTGTGCGTGCGTATATGTGTCGTGGCGTTTGTATGTTACAATAGTATTTTAAAAGAGCTGCGAAAATATGCTAAGCAACTATAAAGTTAATTAATTAACACTAAATTATCAAAACGAGCACGTACGTTGGTGTCTGTGCATGCCTGAACTACTAATTTAATCCGTGGTGTTACTGTAGTTATTTACATTTACATTGGCTTATACCACCTAATGATTGTATGGTATTTGATGTAGTTGACCAAATAGTGGAAGGTTTGTGGTTAATAACTATCAAGGTTTCGTTATTTTTATATTTCCCTTGCCAGAACTAGGACTGGGTTTTATTAGAGAAGAATCGCGTGCATAAAATGGAGCTCTGGGA
This sequence comes from Paralvinella palmiformis, assembly GCA_025642065.1. NCBI lineage: Eukaryota > Metazoa > Annelida > Polychaeta > Terebellida > Alvinellidae > Paralvinella > Paralvinella palmiformis. The sequence goes on along the minus strand of JAODUP010000544.1, from coordinate 1,740 downwards.
AAAATGTGGAGTAATAAATATTAGTTTTACAAGGTAATAACAAAAGAATGCCATAGCCATGGTTATAATATAAAATATAGCAGTTGGTAAAGTCTAAGCTCTAACCAAATTGATCCAGTTATCAACTCCTTGTTCAAGCAGTAATAGTTACTTGTCCATTTGTTACAGGGATGATGTTTGCGTAGACTAAACTAAACTCTCAAAAGCATACACATATACACTCACACACTTACGTATGCAATCACTCACTTAGGCACTAAGTCATATGCATTTATCGGTCACATATATGTTCAATTAAAGCATTAAAACTAAACAAACATGAAGTGCTTAAAGTTATTTAATGTCTGACACGTTACTGTTATTAAAAGGCCTCCAACTAAATTCCATCATATTTCATACCAATATCAAAGATAACCATGTTCTGGATCTGTTCCTTTTATTATCTAAATTGTTATGAACAAATCACAACTGGACAGCCCGTGGTTGAGATTCTTCAACAGATTCAGACCAGGCTCAAAACAATAGGAACTGCCCAACAGGGGCAAGCCAGCCAACTAAAGGCCATTACCATACCCAGAACAGCACATGCCGAAATAACTCCACATGCAGTGCAATACCAAAAGTTCCCAGTGATATGGCCAGGGTAATATATGCCTAATATATCCAGGGTATTTATCCAAAATGCAATCAAAGCAAAGTGCCCCTTTCTCCAACATATGACTAAGTACAGAAATATCAGATTTATATCCCAAGGCGGACTACCACTAACATTAACTCATACTTTGGACAAAACAGCAGAAACATTGAGCAAACCCAATATGTCAAAGACCTTGGTATCAAAATGAGTGACACACTCCGTTTCACTATCCATATAGAGACTTTATGTAACAACGTTCGGCAAATATGTGGGTGAATCATAAGAACTTTCCATGCCAGAGATATGCACACTATGAAAACACTATGGTGTAGCATAGTCCAGTCACACATACTGTTCCTAGGTATGGACACCACACAGAATTGGAGATATCCGGACAATTGAGTCCCTCTTCAGATCATTATCCAGTAAGATATATCTAATATCTGAGCTAAACTATTGGGATCGACTATCAGCCCTCAATATGTTCTCTCAGGAGAGGAGGATGGAAATATATCGAATTATATACACCTGGTATAAAATCATAAACATCAACAAGGCAGGGCCGTCTGTGCCAAGTCCCCAAATAAAACAGTATACATCTGGTAAAATTAGGGCAATCAGAGAAGAGAGCCTTCTAATAAGGGATCCACAGCTTTTAAACAGCCTTCCAGTAAATATCCGTGGCCAGACAGGATGCTCCGTGACCAGTTTCAAGCACACACTTGATAAATACCTGCAAAACATCCCAGACAAACCAAACATACCAGGATACGCAATCGAAACGGATACAGACTCCATCATATCTATGAGGAGTTCCAGAGAAAGCTGAGCAATACAGCTGAGGCTGAGTCACCGACTTGGCTGGAGAGATTATACTCTTGAACTAACTAACTAACTAACTAACTAACTAACTAACTAAGTATTTGCTCTTTTGTTACTGGATTGTATCTTATGAGCTATTGGGAGTGTTAATGCTGACATTAGAAACATTGGTATTAATAAGTTTGTATTATGTTTATATATTACTTTCATAACTATTTGTGTTTATTTATCATATCAGAACTCTTGTATAAGGTACTAGGTATTAATGATAATGATAATAA
>JAODUP010000543.1:717500-753323 GCA_025642065.1 Paralvinella palmiformis | reverse complement strand
TTTATGAAGTTCTGTTAATACCTCGGTGATTGTATGACGGAGATAGAGTCGTTTAACGTGATATTATTGTGAGATAAAACTATGGAAGATGAAGACAGAAGGAATGATGTCTGATTGATGATAGAAGATGAGAGAACAATAGCACAACAACAATGGCGTACGAAATTAGGAGCTTGATGTGTCTGTCTTCACTTCGAATTAATTATAAATGTTGTTAATTAGTTAAAGATGTGTCTTTGTTATGATAGCAAGGCGATATAGCTGAGCTGGTAATGTGCTAAACGATTGGTATAAGGTATTGGTATTAGACTTATCAGGGAGGGAAAACTTGTATTAAGGATACGCGATTATTACGAAATACATGTTTATAACACATTGATAGAGCAACATACGTATATAACGAAAAATTTCCTTGGCCTGTTTACAGGTAACTAAAGTCTATTTGATCATTAATATCCTGATATCCAGAAATAGTTTCTTTGATGAATGTGAATAATCAGAGTCATCGTTTGTTATCTCCCCCTCCTCCTACAGAATATACAGGTGTATCAACGTTAGCACTTGTAATAATGTTTAAATCTATAAATATTAACATATAAGGTAAATATTCCGCCTAACTGTCTCTAATCTTCTGCCATGCTTTTATTTAACTGAATAACTTATAGCAGTGCATAAAGCTGTATTAATAAATAGTAATAGTGGGGAGGAATAAATAAAATATTATAAAGATTATAAACAAAACCCCTTGCAAATCATAGTATGTTATATTAGCAACTGTTTGAACTCACTTACATTATCACATTCGGTGTCTGACTCCCATGTACAGGTATGTTGAAAATATGTATACTTTGGGACCATTTTCGCAGGTTGTAGGTAGGATTCGTAGGTAGGCTTCCTAGGTAGGTTTTTGTCTTCTGTGTGTATTACTGATAATATTGCAGCATTTATTACATGTTATGTTTATATTTCTATCATGCGACGTCTTCGTGAATAGTTTTCAGCTTTGATAACCTTATAAAATTCCAAGTATCTCAAGTAACTCTTAAGGTTAACTTCACCCGAAAATGGTAACCATGCCAAACCTTCCACAGCCGCTATCATCAGCAACAAGCTCGATAATCAGGTCAAGGAGTTAGAAAACTGTACACGACACTATCTATTAAGAACAATGTGAGCTTCCAACTAGAACACGTCTAACATACATTGTACGTTGTGTGATATATCTTTTGTGACCTGACAGAGCAGGAAAAGCACTAAGAATTCCCCAAGTAGCTGTTACGCTAATGATAAACGCTGTTGGTGAACACCGGCATTTCTGTAATGTGTATACAATCGGGGAGAGACATATGGTAAAAAAGACTTGTGTCCCCCGACGATGAGTTCAAGGGTAACTTTCAAAACAAGAAACGAAAGGAAACCAGGGAAACGGATAAAGAAAATTTCGAAAGATGTACAGAAGACGAAAAGTCTCGAAAGGCAACATCGAGTTAAAATGACATTACCGGAGAGGTGCAAGGATTGGATATTGCGCCATCTTTGTAAATAGAAAATGGAAGAAAACTACACAGAGGAGACTGAAAGAGCTACCTAATGAAAAGTTGAAGAAGGAAAAAGAAACCTCTCGATCTGAAGCGATACCATGGGCTCACGTAGCTTCTGAACTTGGTGCAGGATGACAGTACAGCCAGCGAGGGTGATACAGAACAAGCCTATACAGGAAGAACAACTGATGGCGAATGTGACCTGCGACCGCCCAGGGTGAGGCGAATCTCTGATGTAGGAAACGAAATATCTGACGTTATGCCAGAACAGTTTCGTTACACAAGGACATCTATCAAGCGCGTCAAACCAGAGTTCTACAGTGATGTCGACAAACTCATCAGCTCAAACCGCTAGTCAAAGCAGACAGTTTTTGCTGTCATAACAGTGGCCAGTGGAAGCGTCACGAGGAAGATCATGCTAACGTTGATGTTGATACAGCTCCAAGCAACAAAAGCATTCGAAAAACAAGATGATTTACTCAACTGTACACAACTTTGGCTTTCCTGAGGAAGTTCCGGTTGAGCTTGGAATAGATCATGTTCCATATGAATCGTTGTGCTCTACACATCCAGTTATGATGTTCAGTAGATACACCACTGGCGTGTTTCCAGCAGTCGAGCGTGCGATTGGAAAAAGACAAGTTGTATGCTCAAATCATGGTGAATGCAACAATAACACACGATACTGTTACAGAGCAATGTATGGACAGATGTGCCTATGTCTGTGCGTGTGCAATACACCAGGTAGAAGATATGTGGCCCTTCTTGGATAAATACGAGCACGTGACAAACAATCGGTGGCCAAGCGGTTAAATCGAAACTTTTCCAGAGATTAATTTCTCGGCTCACAATATCGTGGGTGGCTGACCACGTTAAATGGCGCTGCCGTCTCCACTCAATTATTTAAAATAAAGGGGGACGTTAAAAACCCCCTGCGGGCGTAAAATACTCTGGCAGTGACCACCCTTAGGGTATTTCGGCTCCATCTTTCCGTACTGCTCCCCTATGAATGGTGGGGGAGGAGATTCTCAACCACTCCAACATAGAAGCTGTGCCGATTAAGCGACAGCCTGGGAATTCTCCCCGAAAAACAAAGCCAAGACAATCTAACATGTGTTTTACTTGCATTCCAGCACGATAACCCTTGGCATCAGCAACTCTATGAGTTCATCTGACATTTTTCGACTGAAGCGTACCTACAAAAACTTGATTTTGGAGGTAAAAAACTGCACAAACCTCAAACTTTATTTCGAGAATGATTCAGCTACCCGGATGGACTTTCTAACTGAGCTGGAAGGGTTATTACAATAAAAAACAGGTGTACCGGCAGAAAGATACCGCCTAATGGGTAGAGCGTGAGACTATTTACCTATGGCTATGGTCATTCTGTATGGGAGGTGTCGCAGGTTCGCGCTTCGGCCGTGGCAATATTGTTGGAGGAGTTTCTCAACCGAATATGCCATATATTCTAAATTTATTTAGAAATAGTCTTCGTGGAAAAGCTATAAATTACAGACCATATGCATCTCACTCATTTGAGGTTGCCAGACACGTTAAAAACTGCCATTTCGGCAATTAAAGTACATTAGACTTCCCTTGTGGTAGAACGTATATCCTATTTGTCTGGCATACTTTGAGAAACGTATTAACTAAAAGTACCTGAATACCTTAAATAAATAACGTTATTGCAGCTGGAGCCGATAAAAATAATTAGTGCTACATGTTAAAGAAATTAAAATCACAATTATTGACAAATATGACTTGTACCTGATTTATCATATGTCTGGTATTTCGTGTATTTGGTTCATTTTGGTTACCTACCTTCAGAAGACATGTACATGGGAGACAGGATGAGAATAAATAAAAATCCTTTTGGTGTATGTTTTGAGGGAATTTTAAATTTTGTTAGATTATCCTACTCCACTATTAGTAAGACACCCGACAAGATACACGGATAAATAGAATGAACAGGTTGATAACATAAGAATCATAGTTAACAGCAGCACAATAATATCAATTCTCCCGAATAAACACACGCGCGCCCGCGCACACACACACTCACACGCACATACACACACGCACACATACACACACACAGGGAGAGAGAGGGAGAGGGAGGAGAGGGAGAGAGGGAAAAAGAGAGGAGAGAGAGAGAGAGAAAGAGAGGGGGAGGGCGAGAGAGAGGGGGGGGGTTAGGGAAAGAGAGATAGAGAGAGCCATCATTAACTGAACTGTTTCTTTATATCATTCTAGAAATAGTTCCAAAATTCGAACACGAATATTCGAGATAACGAAGCTAGTTCGAGGTTCCCGTCTCGTGTATAATTCACGTGTTACAAGCTCCCGGTTAAAAGAAGATAAATGTGTCGATGTCCCCTCATTATCAAGGAGTAACGGTTAATTAATCTGTAAGTGTCTCGGGATCGTTGTAAGAGTTGACAAATCCTGACGATTCTGACACCCGTCGATATTATAAACAAGCAGATCAGATAAATCGATAATTATGAAGATGTACGGATCTTTATATTAAAAGTTATAATATAAGTACACTGACACATCTACTTATCAAACGGTTATATTGTTCATATTTTAGATTAAAAGACAAATAGTTAAGCATTTTGCCTCTTAATTAATGAGTGAATAAGTAGTCTGTTTATGCTCTGAGATGGTCAAACCGGAGACATATTGCCGAGAGATGATATATTACCTCAATATCACATATTATTTAGCCCAGGTATGAGTCCGATTCTGAGCCGTAACCTGAATAGTACTCGGCTCATGTGGATTGGAAAATCATCAAAACATGAATTAATTATCATATTACAGGTGTGACGAGACACACCGACCACTTCAACTCAACGCCAGTTTCAGGCGTGCATTGTGCGCCTGAAAGGAATACGCGTGGGATTATGGATAAAAACTCTTCGAATGACGTCACGTCTCCTGTCCCATCGTAATCCAGAATTTCTTACCGTGGAACACAAATCGCTAAGACACTGGGAATAGCTCTCATGTTCAGACCCAATTAAACACTATAAATCTGACGAGTCTGTTGCGTCAAACGTGTTAGACTTTTATGATAACCCGAGTTACCATTAATAAAACTAGGCCGAGAGAGGGTTCCCCGTCTAAAAATAGTCGCCTATCAGAAGGCGGAAATCGCTAGCGTTCGCTTACGTCAGTTTATACAGCGGCGAACTGGCTACCGCAGCTAAAGCTGTTATGTCTCCGTATCTACTGACATGCCCACGCCGAGATTTGAACACGAGTGGTAGTGATCTGTGGTCCAACACGCTACCGCTAGACCACGGAGGTGCTTCATCATCCTCGCTATCGGTTATGCCGTAACACATCCACTCTTATTGTACACATTTAACGAGTTACAATGGGGAGTTGTTGACATGTTCGAGTTTTATAGAGTACACGGTCATCGACGACATTCCAGCTACTACTTCACATCAGGTGACGCATTAGACGTTGCCAAACATACCGTGATGACGTAAGTGAGTACAGAGATGTAAATCTTCCTACTATCAGGTGTCATAATCTCCAATCCCCAAGTTCACGTTCTAGACAGATCACTTTGTAAATACACAAAATAATGGATGGCCGTTCTTTGCTCAGGGTAAAGGCTATGTTCTCGAAAACAAGTTATTATTAAGTTATAATTTTTCCGTACATACGTAAACACGTCAAATTGATAAACTTTTATTGGCTCAATAGCATCATAGTTATTCCCTAACTGCTGACATTGTAGAGTAAAATATATGAAATAAAGTGAGTTATTTTCCCTAACGACTGGCATATAGTTAATGATGTGTCTCTAAGCTAGATAATTAATCAATTTATTTTTCATACTATTTTGTAAATTAAATAAAGACAGACAGACAGACAGACAGACAGACAGACAGACAGACAGACAGACAGACAGACAGACAACATATTCTATAAACGCATGATTCACTTCACTTCCGGATCAAAACAGAATGGGGAGCTAACTTTGACGAAGAAGAGTATCAGAGTTAAATATTCCCAGGACTAACAATCTCTGGAGAGCTTCACTCCAGAGATTCTCCCAGCAGCTGTTTGAATAGGATCTTATCTGATAACACTGGACACCAACTGTTATTGTGGTTGGAAATAGTCATATTTTGTAAAATGTCTGTACATTCTTGAGATAACTGACCTATTACCTCATATTTATGGTAGTTTAACACACACACCACACACACACACCACACACACACACACACACACACACACACACACACACACACACACACACACACACACACACACACACACACACACACACACACGCACGCACGCACACACACACACACACGACACACACACACATACACACAAGTGTGTGTGTGTGTCCTATACATATAATATTAATATTTATGTAAAAAATACGTTTGAACAGCTCATTCAGATAATATCCGTGTCAGTTAATTTATTATAATAACAGTTAACTCTGCGTAACTTTGTCCGCAATTATAGTATTTACTATTTAATTTTTTTTTCTTTTCATATTTTTGTTGACAGAACTTTTAGATAATCAGCTTAGTGCACCATTTTGTAAAATAGAAAATAGTCATCGATATCCACTTATGTTATCTTGATGTTAACAACAACAACAACAACAACAACACAAAGATGATCTCTAAGTAACACACCCACGCACACACGCACATAGACGCACACACAATATACACATACGCGGGCAGTAGCTAATTTTAAAGAATCTTACGTTTATGTGTTTATACGCTATACATGCAACGTTTAGTTATTTCACTCGATTGTTACGACGAGATGCAGATGTTCTCCGAGAAACACGCTTCTATTACACTATTTCCTCCCAAGTTCATCATTCATACATGAGCTTAATTCAGTCACCGGTTTGTATGTATCCCCTGACGTCTGGCTCATTTAAATACCAAAGTGGGACAGTAAAGATCCCTTGAGGATGTTAAATACTCTAGCTGTAGCCTAGCCGTCATCGGGGACTCTATGTTTTCGTACAGCTCTCTTGTGAGCGGCCAGGTAACACAGACAGCGCCAAGCTCTTCTAAAAAGCTATAATATATAGAGCTTTAGCTCTTCCTATACAACTACAATATACGGTTTCAACTTTTCTTATACAATATACAGTCTCTAATCTTCCTATACAGATACAATATACAGTCTCTAATCTTCCTATACAGATACAATATACAGTCAGAACCTTTCTCATATAATATACAGTCTCTTTTTATTATACAGCTATCTATACAGTCTCAACGTTTCTCATTCAGCTACAATATACAGTCTCTACTCTTTTTATACAGCTAGAATATACAGTCTCTACTTTTCTTATACAGCTGCAATATACAGTCTCTACTCTTCTTATACAGCTGCAATATACAGTCTCTACTCTTCTTATACAGCTGCAATATACAGTCTCTACTCTTCTTATACAGCTGCAATATACAGTCTCTTCTGTTTTTAAACAGCTAGAATATACAATCTCTACCCTTCTTATACAGTTACAATAAACATTCGTTGATAGAGTCACTCGATATGGCCAATGTGTATTATTAAAAAACCTAATATAAAATTTGTACTACTGCTACTACCGTTACTACTACTGCTACGACTACAACTACTACCACTACTACCACACACGCACGCACACACACACACCACTACTAACACACACATACATTCGGCTGAACAATTCTGATTATTCACGAATACTTCAATCTGTGTTTTCAGAAGATAAATAAAATGGTTAATATAATATTATAGTTGTCACATTGCTAGCAATTGATACTCGAACATATCATAGTAGAGACAGTGATAGCAATTGATACTCGAACATATCATAGTAGAGACAGTGATAGCAATTGATACTCGAACATATCATAGTAGAGACAGTGATAGCAATTGATACTCGAACATATCATAGTAGAGACAGTGATAGCAATTGATACTCGAACATATCATAGTAGAGACAGTGATAGCAATTGATACTCGAACATATCATAGTAGAGACAGTGATAGCAATTGATACTCGAACATATCATAGTAGAGACAGTGATAGCAATTGATACTCGAACATATCATAGTAGAGACAGCGATAGCAATTGATACTCGAACATATCATAGTAGACACACTGCTAGGACTTGATGCTCGACCTAGGACTTGACACGAAAACCACAAATAAGAACTCGGCACAGGAGAAAGAAGTCCTAAAAAGTATCCCTTGTGACTAACTACGGGAGAGCAGTGCCTTTAGACTGATCGGGCCAAGTAACAATAAGATCACAGCTGCAGCTACAAAGAGAAACGATTATACTGGGAACAATTACTTGACGCAAGATGAACCTAACTGATTTGTGGAGTTACACATTTTTTATTAGAAAAGCCATCCATAACGCCGACGGACTCGGACTACGAGGTCGCGGGGGTTACCAAAAAAACGCCTACAAGTGACGTGGAACACATACCAGAAATCCGTTACAACGGTAATCACTTCGGTAACGATTGCCAGCTGATATGGGGCTTTAAGGCTAAACCTGACGACAACATCGTATCATTGAACGACCGGCAACTGGTTAAACTAAAGCTGAGCGTTTGGAAGGTTTATGGCTAGATGTTGTGACTCAGTAAAGTTATTGATTTCGATTGAATCCGGTTTTGGCATCTTATAAATTACTGATGGCACAACATCCGGCACCTTCCCTCGGCTACTGCTGAAGGCAGATGTCTCTGAGTAGTGATCATTTAACACGGTCTTCGATTAGACTAGAACAGATAGCTTAAGAGACACCGCAATTGATCAGGACCCTAAAAATATCACATTCCACAGGCTGTAATTACCCGCAAACTTCATGCCTCGCAATCCGTCATGTCCCACAATCTATCATTTGCCAGAAACTATCATTCCCCACCAGGGAATTATGTCGAACAAGCCATCATGAACTCCGGGTTATCAGGTACCCACAAGGCATTATGCCCCATAAGCTATCATGCTATCATGTCCTCAAGCTCTAATGCCCATCAAACTGTCATGATATAACCCAAAATCTATAACGCCCATCAAACTATCATGTCCATAATCTATCATATTCTACAGAGAAGATAACTTTAAACATAATGTCTCATCATGTTCTCATACATCACAAGCTATGTCCCACCAGGTATCATACCCCACGATACACTTATATATATATATATATATATATATATGTGTGTGTGTGTGTGTGTGTGTGTGTGTGTGTGTGTGTGTGTGTGTGTGTGTGTGTGTGTGTGTGTGTTGCTTTCCGCGGACCTTTTTTGGAAAGGAGGCTAAAAGGGGCAATTTAAAGGGGGAATAGGGTGGTGGTTTTGGTTTCCCTTTTATATATATATATATATATATATATATATATATATATATATATATATATATATAATGAAATTTTTTTTTGATTTCAATACATAATTTAATATGTTGGATAAGGAAAAATGTAAACATTAGAAATGAGACCACGAGAAGTCCACTTTCTGGTATATAGTCAACAGTGACGTAATCACGATCTGTTTATTACCTCACTGTACCAGTGCTCTTTCACACAAATACATTTGATACGGGGGGCTCTCTCCTCTCTCTCTCCTGAATATATATATATATATATATATATATATATATATAAAATATATATATATATATATATATATATATATATAGACCAAACACACAGACATGTTGTTCCCAACTCAGAGTTGTTCTACTAACACATTACTAATTACTCCTGAACAAAGTGTTACCAAGTGCCAAGTCCAAGCCAAATCTTATTAAAGTCTAGAAATGTAATTAGGGATGAAGAAACAGCTGAAGTTTGGGCATCTGTGTCCCTAAGTAACTTAATTATCATTGATTTGGCTCTCAGCATAAACATAGGTTCATCACGACAGAAGCTTGAATCACTTCACACTCAATTGGCTAGAGGAATATGATATTATTATTAGCTTTGTGTTACATACATACATACATACATGCCGTGGTCTAGTTAGTAGCGCATTGGACAAGAGATCACTACCACGTGAGATCGAATCTCGGGGTGGGCATATTTGAAGGGTGTTTCATCTTTGACTTCGCTTCATTATATTTGGAGGTCACTAGGCCCATTTAGCCTACCATGTTCACAAAAGTAGCTGTAAAACACAATCGATCATTACAAACATAAATAGAAAACACACACACACACACACACACACACACACACACACACACACACAACCAACTTTGCTACATGGCTAATTTTAACAACCAGCTTCTAATATATATTTTGATATCAGGTGTTGAAAATATTTATCACACACAGAGGATATACATCCGTTGACTGCTATGGTTTTTAAAGATGGACACGTCTTTTCATATTTAATCACCATGTCTCAAAACAGACAGACCCACAGGAATATATACCGATAAAAAGACACACACATACATGGTGTCTACAGACAGACAGACAGACAGACAGACAGACAGACAGACAGACAGACAGACAGACAGACAGACAGACAGACAGAAACAGACAGACAGACAGACAGACAGACAGACACACAGACACACAACATACACACACTAGAAACAGACAGACAAACACAGACAGACAGGCAGAAATACCGAGAAAAAAAACGCACACAATATGTCTCGAAACAGACAGACAAGCAGACATACAGGCATAAATACATATACAAGTCACACATACATACGCACGCACGCACGCACGCACGCGCACGCACATACACACATATCACGAAACAGACAGACAAACACAGACAGACAGGCAGAAATACCGAGAAAAAAAACGCACACAATATGTCTCGAAACAGACAGACAAGCAGACATACAGGCATAAATACATATACAAGTCACACATACACACGCACGGACGCACACACGCACGCGCACGCACATACACACATATCACGCCATCTATCTTATTCACCACACTACCGAAGTCTAGTTCCATAAGAACCTGTAGGATCTATTGTTATAAAAGATGTGATAGTATCACATCTCTTCCTTTGTTTTGTAAAACCTAAGCTCGCTTTCCTCATCATCTAATAGAGGACATTTTTCTATAACTCAGCTGCTCCTACACGGTTAATGAGGAATCTTCTATCAGTGGCACGAAATGGGCTTTGTTGAGTGATTAAATGGAATATAGCAAATATTGGTTATAAAATAGGAATACACGGACGGACGGACGGACGGACGGACCGACAGACGGACAGACAGACAGACAGACAGACAGACAAACAAACAGACCGACCGACGGATAGACGGACATACAGACGGATAGACATATAGATTGAAAGACGGAATGGCATACACGCACGCACCCACGCGCGCGCACACCCACACACATATAAAATGGACGCGCGTAATATAGGAGTGTAATAGAGGTTTATAAAATAAATAACAAATCCGCGACTAAAACTTTAATGAAAGTATCTTAAAAATGGATAACCAAAATACGAATCTAAAAATGATATAAAAGTTAACTTAATCTGGAATAACAGGACATAACTCAGTGTTAGAGATAAATTACTTTATTAGACTACAGAAGAGAGTGTGTTTATCAATTAATAAGTTTGTATTAATACGTTTTATGATCGTATCTAACAATTATGGATGAAATAGGTTTGTTTCCAAAGGCGACGGATAGACATTTAATCTACATATTTAAATAATCAGTGTCAGATATCGGCGCCGATATTCTTCTGTCGATCTGTTTTATGATGACCTAAAGAATTACATCTTTCTTTTATTCGGTATTTTTGTTTTTAATAATATCCGGTCATTAACCAGCTTCGTGATGGGATCTTCCAGATATTTAATTTATGATCAAAATATTTTCCCCGAAGACGAGAAAATTTAATATTAGCCACTCCATTCCTGGACGAAAATATCGATCTCTGTCTGTCTATCTGTCAACAACAATATCAATTATTGTCATTAATGTCATAGGCATCCAAAAATAGCAATCAATTAGTAAATAACATACAATTAGAAATAATAAATATAGTTCAATAATAGGTTATGATTAGTAAGCACCATTAGATCAGGTCAATACATAATTTAATATGTTGGATAAGGAAAAATGTAAACATTAGAAATGAGACCACGAGAAGTCCACTTTCTGGTATATAGTCAACAGTGACGTAATCACGATCTGTTTATTACCTCACTGTACCAGTGCTCTTTCACACACTGCTAAAATACATACGCGTGCTCGCACATACGAATATAGACAATAGCTAATATACATATTAAAATACATAGATACGTGTGACTCTGTTATACACACACGCACACACACGCGCGCGCGCACACACACATATATATATAATTAGCTGACGTACCACGATGAGTTGACAGTTATTGGTTGACTAGCCTCAACCAGTCTAGTTTGATATATTAATGTTAATATTCAATATTTGTCAACAATTGAGATATTTTAGACAACATAAGACCTGCAGCTATCGCCGGCTTAATTCGATATATCGAGCGACTGTTGACAAAGACCAGTTGATTACTATTGATAAGGTAAATGAGGTAGTCAGTAAAAATGGAGTTACTGTCCTCTTATAAATAACACCATAATGTTCGGACAGTTCACGCAGTCAGCCAACGCTCATTATAATAATCATGATGCGCTATGAATATTTAAATGCTGTCGGACTATACAATTATCTGTCACGTGGATGTAGTTCGGTAAGCGTGTGGCGCCTCCGTGGTCTAGCGGTAGCGTGCTGGACTATAGATCACTACCACCCGTGTTCGAATCCCGGCGTGGGCATATCTGAAGGTTGTTTCGTCTTTCGTTTCGCCTCATTACCTTTGGAGGTCGCTCGGCCCATTTAGCCTACCCTGTGCACAAACGTGGCCGTAAAACATCAATCATCATCATCATCAGTTCGGTAAGCGAACAGGCGAGAAGTTGCTGGCGAACACCTAAGGTGGCTGAAACGTAAGTATACGGTCATCAAACGGCAATGTACTGAGGCAGGATTTCCTCAAAGGTTGAACAACCGTAACATCCGGGTTGTCTCCATTCTGGATACCAGCAATATGGAGGTGATAAACAGCCCAATTAAATCCCAACTTCAGTTTTGCCAATTATCGATAATTACTCCGCGGGTAATTAAGAGAGTTTAGTGTTTTTATCGACTTCGATGTTTCATTCTGGATCAAAGTTGACGTTGGGATATCCGTCAGGACCGTCTAACTACGTTTATGTTGTACGAAGAGACCTGGTAAGGCAACATTACGTTATATTCGTTGGCTGGCCATATATCAGCGGGAAAGGGCCAACCATTCCCCCGTCAAACGTCCCCATTTAACAACTCCTAACCCATTTCGTAAAGCCACATCCCCCCCCCCCCCTTCCAACCCACCCACCAACCCCGCACCCATTTCATCATCCTTCCCCTGCATCCGGCTCGCTGATGCTGGTACGTCAATCCATCGATAATATCCCGAAGTATCCCCTTAATGGAGTACCCTGGCCCGTTGTACATTGAGCATTAAATATTTAAATAACTAGCAATAATATTTGGTCATCAGTTCTACAGTAGAAGCACTTTACTAATAAATATTTTATTAACCACGCCATGACGTATGACTAACAAGTGAGCCGTTTCTAGGGGAGTGTAATGTTATCATATAGTATAACGATTAGTCGTTATGTTAGCCGGGTGTTGAGCTACGTCGTTGTCGTACGATACAGTGACGACTCTCTTAGGCCGCAATCCCTATTCGCCGACTACATCAACATTACGACCTCAATAAGAAGTCAAGCGTATAGAATATTCATTGGCGTCGTGTTTCGCCCTTTTTAAAGGACCATTTCCTCATTAAGCAAGTTATCATTGTTTATTATATTGTTTGTCTTATTTTGTTTTGCAATCTTTTGTTTTATATTTCAATTATATATGACAATAGTTAAAGGGAAGCTTTAGATATCTATCTATCTAGCGAGCTAGCCAGTTAGATGGATGGATAAAAACATAGTAATTGTTTAACTATGTATAATATATATATATATATATATATAATATATATATATATATATATATATATATATTTATAACAAAAATCAATTGAAAAGATAAATAAAAACATAAATTATAAATTAAAATGGCAACTCCAATACCATTATATAAAATAAATTCCATAATTTCTGCAACTTAAAAATGTGAGGACAAACTATCAAATAGTGGTTGTTTTTTTTACAAATGTTTATCCACTTGACAATCACCCTAAAACATTTACACCATGTGCTAATCAGCGCTAATAACTGTAACTCAGTCACTCATTAACTTACTCACCCACTACTGATTGTTATACAGTGTCAAAGTCTTTTTGTTTATCTTAAAGTAGATCTTTTTTTAATCTTGTCGATATCAGGAAGTGTGATTTATTACTTTATCATGTTAAAATAAATATTTCAATTAATCTTTAGACGAGTTTTCTTGATTGTTCCTCGCACTGTGAATCACACATCTACATTTAATTAACAGTAACGTACAGTAACGTACATGAACACTCTAAAGCCAACCTAATTAATATTAATTACGATTATAGATATTAATTATGAATATAAATACAGTGAACGACTAGAATCCTCTTTCTATCTGTGTCTACCATGATACTATTCCCTTCCATTGGGCGCCTCCGTGGTCTAGCGGTAGCGTGTTGGACTACAGATCACTACCACCCGTGTTCGAATCTCGGCGTGGGTATATCTGAAGGTTATTTCGTCTTTGACTTCGCCTCATTATCTTTGGAGGTCGCTCGGCCCACTTAGCCTACCTTGTGCACAAAAGTGGCCGTAAAACACCAATCATCATCATCATCATCACTATTCCCTTCCCTACATATACATGCTAATAGTGTTTTTTTACACATACACAAGCATATAGTACACAAGTACACAATAAAGCCTATTATTAGATATGATGATGAACGCTAAGTGTAGTTTTGCGGCCATCTCTAAGCACACAGCAAGTTGCTGAAAGGCCACAAACATATATCAAGAAAGCTAACTGCGCACCAATCATTAATATATCCATACCACAGTAATTGTTTCGTATCAGATCGGCAACGATGTGGTTACCTAGACAACGTGATAACAAAAGCTGCCGCTGGAGAGATCATGAGATATACGATACGAGAACAGTTCATTATTTATTGCTAAAGAGATCAATACAGCGAACATCATCAACTGATTGTTGCGCCTCGTCGAGGTTTGTTAGTAGACAAAATAAACAGCCTGTTTATTACGTAATTCTGACCACCCTAATTCGTTCAGGCATTTCTATGACAAATATGTAAAAACAGAAGACGACCCTCCTCGGTGAGACATCTTGACGTCATTTATGGCTTTATGTTGAGATAACTACGTAAACAGCGTAAATAATTCGGAAGGAAGAAAGAAGAACGGAAAGAGACAACGATCAAATGAAGAGCCATCTTTTAGATCCCGTATAAAGTGGAATAAAGACAACGAAAAGGCGTGTTTAGAGGTGATTGAATAGAAATATATTGCCATTGAAATCTTACCTTTCTGGATCTTGTTGACCAGAATTGTTAAATACGCAGGCAACAGAAACAGAATTCTGGTTTTCATTCTGATCAGGGACCTCATCAAACACCTTAACGTCGAAATCTATCAAAATAGATTAGGTATCTTATAACACCACAGCGCATCTTCAATATCATCGTCTAATCCATAAGAGGGTGAACTACCAAACAATTGGATTAGATATGGTTCTATGTGGCTGCCATTTATATTCCCTTCAACCGGATACGGTGAGGTATGTCTTAGTAAGTTCTCCTCGTGCGCTCTAAACTCGTAGACTATATTTTTTTCGGCCTCCAGCAGTAGTCCGTCTCGCCGTCAGTTAAACTCCATCCGATCCAGATCAAAGGTGACACAATGCCGGTACACCCACTGTACAACAACTTGGCGACATCCCATATTTTGACTGAACTACTTAGGCTAGATCCACATAGTTAAGGATTCATTCACTAAATTCTATATCTTCCACTCACTCATCAGTTTACCAGAAACCTTTCCTCTCTCTTCCTAGATAGAGTCATCCGTGTAACCGTTGAAGCTACGTGTTGACTTTAACACGTAGACGATGGCAGGACGGCTTCTGGGCGGACAATCCCGGGATCGATATAACAAGGTGACGGGTATGTACCGGTGAGGGCAAACAAACGTCACAATCGATTATAAAGATTATATCTTATCATCATCGGGTAATATAATACGACGGCAGTGATAGGATTACAACGATATATTACTGAGTTCCCTATTAACATAACTATTACATCGACATGGCTTCTGGTCTAGCTCCGTGATCTGCCATTGCGATGCCAACAAAACAATCCAAATATGATATTATATCAGATCAATTGATGCCAACAGTATTGTTTTAGCCTTGCGTGTATTACTAAGTCACAATATTAGAGATCTATGCGGCTTATGGCAAGAGGAATAAAGGCAGCACGTTTCTTGTTTTGTGCTCTATTTACAGATAACCACATCGCCGACCAATCTTTATTTGGAATTATCACGAACGTAAATACCATTTTTGGTTTGTTTTACAAAAGATGCTTCGTCGCCCCCGAAGATAATTCAGGCGAGGTTTTTGTAATCAGGAATCTCGTAAGATGAACCTTTCACATTTAGCAGGTGATGTTATGTGATCTTAGCTCACGCCGGATGAGCTGTCACGTGATCTATTGTTGTTCCAGCCTAACAAAAAAAAAAACTCTCGCTACACGTTAGTATCGGGTTTACTGTAATTAACTCAATCTTGTGGGGCTTAAACACAAATCGGACCTTCCTAGTAGCAAAACCAACCCGTATTACAATTTTCAGAATATACACCTTTACTTGAACAGGTGGTACTTCGTTCCTTGTCGGCAAGTTTTAAAAATCGTGCCGTGGAATTATCGTTCACGCACTTCCCTCAAAAGATAGTTGGTTCGTTGAGGTGTAAAAGTCATTCCGAACTGCATAGTTCACTCTCCGAAGCAATCATCTTAAGCGTACGTCAGCGACCTTTAGGGTTCATTCATTATGCAGCTGTTGGGTGTAATCTTTGTACATTACGGCGTCTTCTCCTGATCGACAACCACTTTCGCACTGAAACAGCTGCTCGTTTCATGCCGCATTGGTATATAATGAGACGTTGTAATATAGGAATCAGGCGGAGAACTATCGTCAAAATACTAGCATCAAAAAGGATAAGTGTTATACGATAGCGTGTTTTAGCCATGTATATTGTACGAGTGCAGGTGAGTAAATGACACTCAGTAACTTCTAAAACTACGATTATCGTCTTCTCCGTGGATATTTCCTCATAATTAACTCAAAAGAATGTCGTAAAAAGAAAAAAATGAGAATTTTAACATTGCCATTTTTAATGCTATGCAAGGTTTTTTAAACGTTATAATTGTTATGATGTCAAATGAAGGTAAACAAATTTCATATTTGAGTCAATGCTACCTTAATACTAATATCATTCTTAGATATTGATTTGCTTTCCGTTTACGATCGCATTTCTAGTCTGTGATTAAAGGATTCGGGTATCCGGTATCTAGATCACTATCATGACCACCTAATCAGAATCTAGAAAATAAACCTCAATCCTTTCTGAAGAGAGGAAGATCGGTTTAAAGGTTGGCTCAAATAACCAATGATTACTGGATTCCTTTAATTGGTCACAGTAGGAGTGAGAACTAAGGCGATATTTGTATCAAGTTGTTTTTCCGAAGAAAGAGTTTATAATTAATTGGCTAGAAAATCAGTTCTCGGTGTCTGATATTTTAAATAATTTCATATTATTTCATATTATTTACTACTGATCATTCAGTTGAATAATCCATGGAATAATCAATCGGTAAATTGATTGTTTGATTTTTCTATATTTATCTGTGTGCCAATCAATCAACCAATCACTCAACCAACCAAATATATATATATATATATATATATATATATATATATATATATATATATATATATATATAAAACAAAATAATACAATAAAATCCCGGTGATAAAGCTTGAACAGTGTATTAATATTGATGAAGAGGCTGCAAAAGTAGTTTGTTAACATATACACTGATAACAGTTATTGACAATATGGTCACGTGATGGACAGTGCTCATGCTTTGATTGGTTAACTGTTATCATAGGACTTTATTGTGACGACGCCAGACAGGGACGAGTTGCGTATGATACCGAATGAGCAAACTAACATGACAACTAGGAGCACTTTAGCAGAGGTACTAGCTCTCTCTCTCACACACACACACACTCTCTCTCTCTCTGTCTCCCTCTCTCTCTCTCTCTCTCTCTCTCACACACACACACTGTGTGTGTGTGTGTGTCTCCCCCTCTCTCTCAACAGCGGCCGCCTATTACCGGAGAATAAACACTGTTTTGACGTAGAAACCTCAATAAAACCGAACCTTGTAGGACGTGTTTGTTCTGACCAACTATATCAATAACATTATTCTATTTGTCGAATCCTAATATAGTAAAAAAAGGGAGTAAATTTGTACTTCCCGTCCGCCAGAATATGATAGCCATGTTAATTATTGCTAACACGTGACAGTTATTTCAGCCCGTTAATTATTGTTAGAGTGTGACAATTATTTCCCACTCAGTTAATTATTGTTTTCACACAACAATTTTTCCCCGGCTAATTTAACCCATTTGTACAATTATTAGAGACCATAATTATACAAAATATACAGAATCTTGCCCCAAATCCAGTTTGTGGGCAAGGCTTTTTGATAAATAAACATAAAGACATCTATAAAATATCTATAAAAGTATGTAAACGAGACAGTAAATAATAATTATTATTTTAACCGTATCACAAACAGGTCTATAACAACAACAACAACAACAACAACAACAACAACAACAACAACAACAACTGCACTTACGGCTGGCTTCAAAGGCCTCGTGACAATATTAAATTTTGGTATTTAATAATATCGATAAAACATTAAATGCACTTACTGTAACGTTTATTTGTGAATTCTGTAAACACTAGACAAGTGGCCATTGTGTACTGGGACCACTCAACAACTATCTAATCGGTAGTCATTCAATATACAACTATCTTTATTCAGTTATAGATTAATACCGTGTCTTCATCTGGAGACTCGGTACAGCCGAATTCAACATAATACAGATACTCCTCCCCTCCACTTCCTGTACAAACACTTGTATTTTGATAGTGAACATGACGTGTGGATCAGTACGGGTTACATCTAACACCTGGTCAAAACAGGTTTATATTATTATTGTTATCTTTATCGACTCTTTGTTAGTATTATTGTCTGAGGTAACACACGCACCGATCAATATAGCGTAAACTTGTATATATTACAGGTGCACTGTCGGCTATTTCCCTTTTAGCAAACCTCCTCATTGTTATTACATAAAGAAACCTTTGCCAGTCTTCTCTATGGATGTTGGTGTTAATATAATTAGTTACTTCCGGTGTGATTGAGACGCTATCAATCGCACACACACACACACACACACACACACACACACACACACACACACACACACACAATATATATACGCACGCACACGCACGCACACCAATCATACACGCACGCACGCGCGCGCACACACACACACATGTATAGAACTCTTCAGAATGCCACTTCATCAGGAACGATAATTAATCAATAGAACCATGTACGACATTTCTCAGGATTTTAACGACATTGAAAAACTGATTGTTGGTAGATCCTGATGAGAAAGTTAACATATTGTTGACGTGTGATGGTGCTAAGTTATATATATATATATATATATATATATATATATATATATATATATAGCACCCTGTGCAAAATATCTGCCACATTTGAATGAGAATAAATGTAGGTGTGGGTGCTTTTTAAGCTATAAAGTTATGACCATAATATCAATTTTATTAACAGTTTTTATTGCCAGACATAAGAAACTTAGTGTCTGAAGTTAGTTCTACTATGTTTGATTCGTTAAGTTATTAATGTTTGTTGGATTGTAAATGGCACTTATGTGGTATATATTATTTAAGCACTGTTAGGCTGGCAATCAAGCATCAGGTCTCAGAGGATATATATATATATATATATATATATATATATATATATATATATATATATATATATATATATATATATATCAAGTAAATATCCAAAGGCTATATTATCCAAGAATAACAATAATCCGACGAAGAAGATCCAAAAGGGAGGTGGGGGTGTTCCTGTAACAACATCAAACATACACAAGTAGTTTCAAAAATATTTTCGTGTCGATTATAAAAAACGTTAGATTTGTCACGAGATAATAGTTCCTACCTATTCTAATTACTGTTAGTTAATCAGATGAACAGCTCCGAGTTAATTAACTGACTTAAGCTACGCCTAATATAATTTCATAGCGGCTTCATTTTCCGGGCTTTAACTTAATATTACTAATTGCGTTGTGCCTAATTAGATTTTCCACTACTTATTCAGTTACTATTTTTTGTAATTAGTTATCATGATTATAGCAAAGTGATATAACACACACGTCGCTATTAATCATTATTAACCACAATAATATTTAATATGTCTCCTTAAATGTAGACATCTTCTGAAAACGAGATTAATATTGCATTTTTTGTGTATAAAATACCATTGTATTTGTTTATTCAGTGAGCGAAGTCAGAGATACAACTAGTTAGTTATACCATACAACCCTCAGAATGTATTGTTGTAGAATGTCACCTGAAAAAACATTCTATGATATTTCGTCGATCTTATGGTTGAATATCAACAACAATTTATTGATAATATTGCTTGAACAACAATATCATTTTGTCGATATTAAGGTTGAACATCAACATCTTGTCAATATTTTCATTGAACATCAACAACGTTTCGTCGATATTATATTTGAACATCAATCAAGATTTATTTGGACACAAATAATGGAATCAGATAAAATATTGAACCTTAATTATCGTAGATTTATATATTTTCCAGATGAGACTTTTTTTTCTTGTGTAAAGATTTTTGTGTTTGTTAAGAACATGTCGGTATGTCCTTAAACTTATATTATTTGGTATGAACATGTCATTATGTGTTAAACATGTTTGCGTTTGGTGTGAACATGTCATTATGTGTTAAACATGTTTGTGTTTGGTGTGAACATGTCATTATGTGTTAAACATGTTTGCGTTTGGTGTGAACATGTCATTATGTGTTAAACATGTTTGCGTTTGGTGTGAACATGTCATTATGTGTTAAACATGTTTGTGTTTGGTGTGAACATGTCATTATGTGTTAAACATATTTGTGTTTGGTGTGAACATGTCATTATGTGTTAAGCATCTTTGCGTTTGTGTTTGTCGTGACAGTCATTATTTTAACATACCATAAAATTTGTCTTCCTTTTTTTTGCTGAACATATAGCGTTATTTCTTTCATCATGTTGTGAAAAAATTATTATGTGTTAAACTTTTTGCGTTTTGATTTTAAACCCCATTCAAAAAAAACATGTTTGCGTTTGGTGTGAACATGTCATTATGTGTTAAACATGTTTGCGTTTGGTGTGAACATGTCATTATGTGTTAAACATGTTTGTGTTTGGTGTGAACATGTCATTATGTGTTAAACATGTTTGTGTTTGGTGTGAACATGTCATTATGTGTTAAGCATGTTTGTGTTTGTGTTTGTCTCGCTGGTCATTATATAACATAAGGTCATATTGGTGACAACCATATCTGATCTTCGCTTTGTTCTTTTGACAATAGATGACATGTAGCGTGTCATCCTTCTTTCATCATCCGTTGACATAATAACAATTATTATTTATTCATTATTTACATTGCGTGATATTGAACTCGTCTGAACCTCATTAACAAACAAACAAACAAACACTCCCCCCGCCTCTATAGTTAAACAAACTAGCATAAACGTATATAATGGAGAGGAAACGAAATTAAAAACAAAATATGACACGTTATAATTAATATTAATAGAGAGTTTCTTATTTAGTGGTTGAGGGAATTTAACTCGGAGAAAATATGGTGTCCGAAAGTGTAAATCATATAACATTATATACATAGTGTAGATCATATAACACTCTACCTTTACGGTAGATTATATAAAACTCTACCTGTACTGTAGATCGTATAACACTCAACCCATAAAACGCTATACCAACAGTATATATCACATATCATTATAATCCGGGCGTCCAGATGGTGATATACAATCACAGCGTTGTTTAATTCTGTGGGATGTATCATCAATCAGGATTTTTCCCCTTTTTAACACTTAATTTTGTTAATGGAGTAGATTCGCGGCCACGAGTCTGGTACCAGATGGGTCCCCGAAGCTAAAAAATAGGAATAACTCGCTGAGTGTGTGTGTGTGTGTGGGGGGGGTCAACTTTAGGATAGCTCTTTCGGTGTCCAGATACGGCTATGAAGGAATCTAATTATGTCTACTATCTATGGCATCATTGTGTACCTACGTCCAACAAAACTCTTATGTTGTTACGACGACAGCCAATAACGGAGTGTATCTGGCCGAGTAATAGATGAATGAATTATCATTAAATAATTATAACCATTATTCGGTAAACATTAAACAAATTGTATTAATGCTTTGATGAGGAGTGGCCCGTCAAAATGTGTTTTAGCGATCTACTGACATCTACTGTTTGGCGACGTGTTGCCATAAACAAATACAGATATTTTAAGGTCACTTGGTACAAGGTGTACAAGAAAAAATGAAAAAAAAATATTGGTTCAAATAATTATTAAGAAATGATTAGATCATATATATATATATATATATATATATATATATATATATATATATATATATATATATATATATATATATATATATATATATATGTGTGTGTGTGTGTGTGTGTGTGCACGTTTGTGTGTGCGTGTGTGTTAGAATGGTATTGATAATCTACCTTTAGGGCTGCTTGTCTACAAGACATATATCACCTGTGCTAAATAAACAGCTCACACCTCGTTAGTGTGCAAAACGAGCTACAAACTGTTGCCAGAGATGTGAATAACCTCAAAATATGAGATATCTGAAAAATATCATCTGGAAAACGGCGGATCGCCAGAATTCAGCGTTGTATTATGTAGTACCGTATCTTTGACCTAATATCAGTGACTTAGAGGGGGGGGGGGTATTCTGGCAAACAATAGGCTTGAAGGGGAGACTAGGCCGCTCAAAAGAGACAAAAGAAGGTTGATATGTCTAGAATATATAAGTGTTAGGAAAAATAGATCTCATAGTGATAGGTTCTGGCGGCATTGTTTTGTTTTTATAACGATGCTGAGAAGCTATGTTCTAAGCCGATCTGTTGTGTATATACGAGATAGCTATTTATCTAACCGAGGTACGGAAAGGCCTCCTTCTGAAAGGGCGTCTTCTACCTGTAAGCCACGTAGGAGATGTGTAATGAGTAAATACAACTCGGGTGATGCTTGAACAGGAAGATCTCAAAGGACGTCCTTAGCTGTCATGGTGTGAGGACGACAAACTGAGATTCTGACATATCCAGGTGTTAATATTAAATACTAACGGCTACAAGCACATCAACAAGTCTCCAGCATGTCAACAACAAACATTTACAGTCTCGATGTCAACAACAAACATTTACAGTCCTGATGTCAACAACAACAAACACTGACCGTCTCAACTATATTAGCCATAAACATTGACAGTTTTGAGCTTGTCAACAACAAACACTTACAGTCTCGATGTCAACAACAAACACTTACAGTCTCGATGTCAACAATAAACACTTACAGTCTCAATGTCAACAACAAACACTTACAGTCTCATTGACAGTTTTGAGCTTGTCAACAACAAACACTTACAGTCTCAACTATGTTAGCGATAAACATTGCCAGTTTTTAGCATGTCAACAACAAACACTTACAGTCTGAATTATAATGTAAAAAATAAACACTTACAGTCTGGAGCATTTCAACAAAAACGCTGACGGTCTCGAACATGTGAGCAATAAACACAGACAGTCTCAAGTATGAACAAAAATAAACTCTGACAGTCTCGAGCGTGTCAATAATAAACACAGACGGTCTCTGGTATGACAAAACATATACCCTGACAGTCTCGAGCGTGTCAACAATAAACACAGACTGTCTCTAGTATGACAAAAATAAACCCTGAGTCTCGGGATTGTCAACAGTAAACATTCTCAGTCCAGAGCAGGTCAACAGTAAACACAGGCAGTCTCGAGCACGCCTTAGAAACAAACACCGGGAGTCTGAAGCATGTCAACAACAGCTATTTACAACTCCGAACATTTCAACAAAAACAGCTGACAGCTTTCAGGATGACAGCAACAGACGCTGAAAGCTCTTTAACATGTTTAACAATAAACAACTAAAAGCCTATGACATGACAGCAAAAACAATTGCTAATAATCAATTTTAAATTATCTACTGACTTAGTACGGTAGAGAGAATGGTGCCATTATTTAAAGACATGAATATGACATTAGGCTCCATTCTGTGGTACTGATGCTTTACTGATGGCGCTTAATGGTTGTTTGTTTTTGTTGTTTTTGTTGTTGTTTGCTTTTTTGTTTTTTGTTGTTGTTACTACTATCAGTCACTGTGGCTAACATATTTGTGCTCTCTCTCTCTCTCTCTCTCTCTCTCTCTCTCTCTTATATATATATATATATATATATATATATATATATATATATATATTATATAGGTACGCTACGTGTCTAATTAGTAGCGCGTTGGACCACAGATTACTACCACTGAGTTCGAATCTCGGCGTGGCATATCTTAAGGGTTTCATCTTGACTTCACTTGATTACCTGAAGGTCGCTTGCTCCATTTAGCCTACCATGTACACAAAACGGCCGTAAAACATCAATCAATCACAATCATTATATATATATATATATATATATATATATATATATATATATATATATTAAATTTGTTATCGTAAAAAAATATTTGTGTGTTATTTAATATAATCAATAGGAATATTTCCTTCTACACAACATTATAACAACTCAGGTGATATTGATACAATAATCATTACAGTATGATAATTGGATCTCCTCTCGATATCCTATCGATAATTACGCCGTGATCTAGGTGATAAACGACATTAAGAAATATAACACCCCCCACCCCCAAACTTCTGGGATTTGTGATGCGGTCTGTCATGAGTGTTATTATTATATCTCGGCATCTTGGCTGTTTTCTGTCGGCGGAAGCTCTCCCTGGCACCTAGCAACATCCGGTGACATCTGTGATGAGATATCACTAACAGGGTCCCTTATCGTATGGTAAGCGATTCGCTCGTGTTATCCTTATACGAGTCCTAACACATTAACTGAGACAATCACCCCAGGGCCCCAAACCCCCTCCCCCTCCCCAGTAAGGAGCTGATTTTTGTTCAGAGAGAGAGAGAGAGAGAGAGAGAGAGAGAGAGAGTGAGGGAGAGGGAAGGAGGAAGGGAAGAGTGATTGAGAGAGAGAGAGACAGGGGGAGGGTAGGGAGAGAGAAAGAGAGAGAGAGAGAGAGAGAGAGAGAATAAAGATGACGGTGTAACTGAATATAGTAATTTCGAGTAACACCAAGGTGACCAGGAATCCAGAGTCACGTGTAGTGGGCGTTGGGATGGGAATCCAATCACATGACTAGGAGCAGCATACCAAATAACGTGGTTAGTTTGAGGAAATGCATTCGCGGCGTCAGGAATCAATATTGAGGCTTCCTGACGATAGCTGCTGGGTAGATGGCGCTATTTTCCATTAACTATCACTTAGAGATAGAACTAGGTAGATAGTTAAAAGGCAGACGATGTGCAGTTAGAGAGATTAATTTTTAATTGAATAGATTGGCGGTAATTACTCAGGCGCATAGATGGTAAAAACACATATCTACACACAGACGGATAATATGTAGTTATTACGTACACATACACGCAGACACACAGACACACACACACAGACACACACGCGTGCGCGCGCACACACATACATATACACACACATGTACACAAACATATACACACGCACGCGCGCACGAGATATGCATGCAAACACACAGAGTGAAAGAGAGAGATATAGGCGAACGCGTGCACGGACACACACGCACACACACATACGAATACACACATATGCATACAAACACCTACACAGACAGACACATATGTAATGGAAAGTAATCGAATAAATGCAATTCGATTAAAATATATGACACACATTTGTTTTGGTCTGTAGCCCAAAATAATACACCCACACTTATACCTGAACATTGATATGGGGCAAGATTGTGTGAAAGAAAACTGCAATATGAACAATAATCTCGGTATTCTCCTAGACTTATTGGAATATAATCTCCATCTTGCTAAAAACAAATATTATCTAATAATAAAGTATCAGAGTACCTATTTATATTGCAGGTTAATATTTGTTTATAAGACACACGTGTCACTCATAATATTACGTTTATTGTATGCTCAGTTCTCAACTCACCTAGCATATATATATATATATATATATATATATATATATATATATATAATGATATAGGTATAGACCTCTAATTGTCTAAAAGTATATATTGACACATGTTAGTTATGTTATTTATGTTAATTTTGTTAGTTATATTAATTATTTTAATTATGTTTCTTATGTTAGTTATATTAATTACGTTAATTATTTTAGTTATATTAATTATGTTAGTTGTGTTAGTGTTAGTTTACCTCTGTATTTACTCATTTGTCTCCTATAAGACTTGATCTTCTGGATCGCTCGTTATCAACAAACACATCTCTGGATCACATTAAAATAATCAAATACGTATAACGGATATCACACTAAGATATAATATGACAATTATGATGAAAATCGACGAACACATAAAATAACCTAATTAATAATTATATTATATAAACCTATTAAACAATTTTCGTTAAAAGATTATGAATATTTCTAACAGAAATATGATATTTTCTAAACGGAACAAATAATTTCCTTCACTTTTTGCTTTTGATAAAAGAGATATTGGAAGTACACGGGTTTGGATAAATAATCAGAAATTTTCAACTAATCCATTGATTTTCAGTGAATGATTTATTATATTCCATTGTTAAAAAAAATATTATGTCTTTGTCCCGTGTCACCTACATTTTGCGTTAACTCTTAAGTCACGGGGCACTTCAATGATACTGGAGACTATATATATATATATATATATATATATATATATATATATATATATATATATATATATATATATATGGCAGGTGTTGCATGTACAAAACAAAAGCTTCAAGTTGGCAATTGTGTGTTATGACTTTTTTTAATTAGTCGTATCAAGGATGGGCGGTTATTAGGACAAATGATATTTTTGACAAATGATTCCCTGTAATAGTGTCATTAATTTTCATTATTATGGATGTAAATGGCTAAGTAAGCGTATACACGCTGTTAGAGTAATGGCGTTTAATGGTGATCCGAAGTCGTGAAGGATAGGGATCCAGAGGCTGCGTTATCCGACCCTATGACCTCGCTGTAAATGCCAGAAGCCGTCACCATTGCTGACGAATTGCTCGCGTAATGTGGCTAAATGCTACCTTACTCTGAACAATCGACGAACCGTGTGAATGGATAGTGTAAGGAAATATTGGGCCGAGCGACCTCGAAATGTAATGAAGGCTAAGTCAAAGATGAAACACCCTTCAGATATGCCGACGCCGAGATTCGAACACGGGTGGTAGTGAGGTGTGATCCAACACCCTACCGTTAGACCACGGATAAATGATTGAAGAGGTTCAGGGAATAAACTGAATATGGCCACCATTAGCAATAATAATAATAATAATAATAATAATAATAATAATATATTATTTTATTACCTTGCTGCAGCAACCAAATGACGGCAGAAAGGTAGCCGAGACTGAGAAGAGTAGAAACGTTGATAAAGTGGGAAATCATTTGATTTGAAGGTGCTAATTAGACGGTTAAACAAAGAGTCGGTGATGTTACGATATAATGATTACATTGTCATTGGCTGTACATCACCTGTTATACAGACAGGTCAATGGGCGATTAGCGAGCTTAGAGTACAGTCTGTTCGTTGCCCGTTTAATGGCCCTATCGGTTATAAAAGGAATTTAATACTCTCTCTCTCTCTCTCTCTCTCTCTCTCTCTCTCTCTTATATATATATATATATATATATATATATATATATATGAATGAGAAGCACGCGGGTGATTTAAAAACGGGAAGAGCTCCACTCTGTTCAGGTGATCCAGGGAGTCCCATTCATTACGCACATCTATCCCGGTTTGAATAATATCACCTGAACACAACAAGGGAATCCCTGGCGCGAACGGGATATCAATTTAGAAGAGAGCGGACAACGAACTCATTTGTCTAATAGGAAAAGGGGGGGATTTTAATAAGACGGGCGTCGGTTTTTGGAGTGGTCGTGGCCTATCGGACGCGTTCTGGAGTTCGCACAGTGGATGATAACCACTTCGGATGACATTTACCACGGGCTGTTGATCCCTGCTCGACCCATTTAATCCGATGTCGACTGCCAATCGACGCGATGGTTGGCCGGACGTTTGTTTACGTCGTCTCTCGTGGCAACAGGCTAACAGCTACCGAGGCGTTACATTGTTTTCTTTCTTAAAGCCGACAACGCCCGTATAAGGTTTCGCCTGGATGGCAAAGGAAGCCGAATGGAGAGAATTCTAAAGCGAATGCCGCTCTCGGGCCGGCCATTGGCCAAGTTGTGTCCGGCGCCAAATCGTGGCACGTGACTTTCCTATAACCGAATGGCGAGCCGTAAATGCGATCACGTGACGAGGAGATGCTGAGATAATAGTAAGGCTAATTGATCGTGGAAGGATACAATTCAAACTTCCATTTTTAGAAACGTCCTGTGATGTAATATGACCAACAAATACAACCATCGACCTCAGATATATAAATCATTATTTGTCTGAGAAGGGGACACCTGTAGCCAAAGATGACAACAATGAAGAATTAAAATCTTT
Organism: Paralvinella palmiformis; assembly: GCA_025642065.1. Lineage (NCBI taxonomy): Eukaryota > Metazoa > Annelida > Polychaeta > Terebellida > Alvinellidae > Paralvinella > Paralvinella palmiformis. The sequence goes on along the minus strand of JAODUP010000543.1, from coordinate 724,613 downwards.
ATGATATGATAACAATTTAGTAAACACTTCATCAAGGAAATAAAATTGGCAAATTGGTGACTTTAATTGGGATCGATCGATATTTATAATCTGGAGACGTAGTACAGTTATCCCAGAATTAATATTATGTACACCGAAGCCGACATTGTTTTTTATCTGAGTAACAGAATAAACTAATAAATATTAAATATACGATATTTACACCACATTATATCAGTTATATCGTTATCATATCATTCAGATACATCTCTGATAATATTTTCAATTTTTTATTTTATTATTAGTCTAGAACGGCAACGACAATGCCAATAACAACAACGCTGACGACAACGACCATAAAAAACAACAACAACAACAACAAGAATAACAACAACAACAACAACAAAAATAAAAAACAACAACAACGACAATAACAAAAATAACAACAACGACGACGACCATAACAACGACAACAACAACAGGACTAAAAAACAACAACAACAACGACAATAACAACCAAAAACAACAACAACAAAACAACTCACAGCTCCGGTCCAGTATAATACACGCTTGTTGAATATTAATTATTACAAAACAATAATACAATAAACCCAAAAAAAAAACTTAAATTTTATTTATCTAACAAGATAACGAGGAGAACATCTTCTTTACGTTGTTGTCTTAGTTTCATTTACTATCTTCATCAGTTGGTTACAATATGTTTTACCATGGCGACGTTTTTATTAAGCTCTTCGTGTAATCAATGAATTGTTGCTATTCGATAATAATGAAAGATGAGTCATAACTAGTGAACCGTGTCAACAGAGTCGAAGGCTTTTTTTTTAATAGGTGCTAAATCAATAACAAATAAAAAAATAAGGAACATTAACAAAGAAATAAATCTAGAAAAATATGATTTATAAAACATGACGGTTTATTGGGTACCGTGACATTACAGATTGCGTGACGTTTTGGTTTCGAAACCTTTCCGAGCGTCTGTTTAGAAGATGTTGATGTTCATTGTGTGTGTGTGTATAAATATTACGACAATAAAAGGTAGGAAGCTGACGACAATCTCAGAATCACCTCCCCCCTCCCTCTGTCTCTCTCTCTCTCTCCCTCTCTCTCTCTCTCCCTCTCTCTCTCTCTCTCTCTCTCTCTCTCTCTCTCTCTATCTCACCTACCTACCTACCTACCTACCTACATATATATATATATATATATATATATATATATATATATATATATATATATATATCCATTTATCTATCTATTTATCTCTCTCTCTTTCTCTCTCAGTCTCTATCTATCTATCTATCTATCTATCTGTCTGTCTATCTATCTACTATCTATCTAACTATCTATCTATCTATCTATTATTTCTATCTCTCTCTCTCTCTCTCTCTATCTCTCTCTCTGTTTCTCCCTCAGTCTCTATCTATCTATCTATCTATCTATCTATCTATCTATCTATCTATCTATCTATCTATCTATCTATCTATCTATCTATTATCTATCTATCTATCTATCTATCTATCTATTATCATCTATCTATCTCCTTCTCTCTCCCTCTCCTCTCTCTCTCTCTCTCTCTCTCTCTCTTCTCTCTCTCTCTATATATATATATATATATATATATATATATATATATATATATATATATATAAGGTGGGTTCAGGGCTACAACATAAATAGATTAGAACTTTCAGTGAGAGAAACGATTATTCCTAAAACAATAAAATCGATAGTTTCCCATCATCGATCATTACAGTTAGTTTTAGAATGAGTCCAGGTCAGGGACAAATACCATCAATCATAATATGTCATCATCTAATAGTTCTCTTCTCTGTCAAGTAATTACTAAAATCACTTCACTGTTTATTATTTATATCTCTGTTCCGACTCCTGAGACCATATTGATTGATGACTTGTTAAGTGTATTGTTGACATAAAGTTACGTTGACTTCTGGTGAGATGAAGTTACTGGACCAGAGTTGGTTGGACTGGACTAATACCTCGAGTCGTGAATGTCACAAACTATTAATATATATATATATATATATATATATATATATATATATATATATATATATATATATATATATATATATCACACACACACACACACACACACACACACACACAACACACACACACACACACACACACACAGCAGAGAGGAGAGAGAGGAGAGAGAGAGGAGAGAGAGCAGTGAATAAACTCTTTACTGTCTTATATGTAATGCTATTATACAATTAGACTGATAAAGACCTATAGAGGAATTGATATTTATAATGTATGAGTGCTACAACAACAATAACAACAAAAACACTATATATATATATATATATATATATATATATATAGATAGATAGATAGATAGATAGATAGATAGATATATAAAGCGTGGTTAGTGAGTGTGTGTGCGTGCGTATGTGTTTGTGTGTGTGTATGTGTAACCTTTATTACAGAGTAAAACCTATGTCTCTCTGGCCTAAACAAGACCATGGACTAAACACTTGCCTCCGATATCTCATTACCGGGAGTTAGGAGCCTTAAACCTCAACTTTCTCGACCAAACAGATAATATAAACAAACAATTATAGAAGAGTAGCCAGAGAGAGAGTAGTCCTCACTTCGGTCATGGATATATTTTGGTGAACTTTGCTCGTGTTTTTCCTAATATCGTTCCGCTGGCCCAGTCTCCCCCCAACACCATAAAACTCAGGGCGAGTCAACACGTTTAGGCTAAACACAACATTACGAAGTTAGGAGTCTCTCGTATTACCTATCATATAACAAAAGGGGACCGATCTTGTGGCGGCGAGCGTAAACAGCCAACATTCGGTTAAAACTATCTACGGCATACAGAGCCAGGAATAGAGTGGCTGGTCTAATGTTGTTATACTGAGCCCAACAATAGTATACGCCATTCTACGCTAACCACATCCCCTTTGATCTACTCTGGTATGAGGGTGGGATTTGCTCAGCTGGCGGTGTTTCGTCCGCGCCCAGCTGTCGTCCAGCTGTATCGAAACCGGAAGTAAAATGGAAGTGAGTGGGTGTACGTGTACACACCTGGATAAATAAGATCTCGTTTATTGAAGTAGAAGGTCGATATATTATATATATATATATATATATATAATTCTACTATTCTACCGACACGTCTAACCCAGACGCCGATAATAAATCACTGGACGTCTTCTCCAAGCGACATTTACATCCGGGTTATTTTATCTGTCCAGATTGATATCTGTTATCGTGTACGTAGAATACGTCACAAGGCGAGAGGTTGTATTTATATGCGAATGTCCCATTGTCAACAACCACCAACTAAGTAAATGTAACGTGTACTATCAGTATTTTTATCTGGTTCAAATATTTTGTCTATATCCTGTAATTATTGATTCTTCATCCACTGACTACTTAGACATATATCTATCTACTCTAACTCCATCCCACATTGGAGCCCTTTAAATAAAAGCGAAAATAATATTGTCGGAAAAATTTAATATTAAAAGACTCGATTAGTGACCCTTCTTTTCGTCGATATTACATACAGAAAACACACTTGTTCAAGGTCGATTTAACGGATAAATAATAATTTTACAGACATATTATGTGGGGTATTATTATATTACATATTATTTGTACAGTACCTTTGAATGGCTCCTGCTAGTGAGGCCGCTTTATTAAATATATTATTATTATTATTATTATTATTATTATTATTATTGTTATAGATGATGTTGATTGATGTTTTACGGCTACTTTTGTACCCATGATAGCTAAACATGCTAAGCGATCTCTAAAGGTAATGAGACAATTTGATAGATGAAACATCCCTGCCAGACCTATATAGCTTGGGCGAGTATTTGAGCCACAGTATCAGTTAGGCTATAGTTAGACAAGGAGTCTGGTCTATAACCCCACAGCTAACCATTGGATGACTCGATGTTCCGACAATTCGGCGTTCAGACAACTCGATGTTTCGACAATTCGACGTTCCGACAATTCGACGTTCTGACAACTCGATGTTCCGACAACCGGATGTTCCGACAACTCGATGTCCCGACAACCCGATGTGCATATCAATTGTTTTGAATTCTACTATTCTACCGACACGTCTAACCCAGACGCCGATAATAAATCACTGGACGTCTTCTCCAAGCGACATTTACATCCGGGTTATTTTATCTGTCCAGATTGATATCTGTTATCGTGTACGTAGAATACGTCACAAGGCGAGAGGTTGTATTTATATGCGAATGTCCCATTGTCAACAACCACCAACTAAGTAAATGTAACGTTACTATCAGTATTTTTATCTGGTTCAAATATTTTGTCTATATCCTGTAATTATTGATTCTTCATCCACTGACTACTTAGACATATATCTATCTACTCTAACTCCATCCCACATTGGAGCCCTTTAAATAAAAGCGAAAATAATATTGTCGGAAAAATTTAATATTAAAAGACTCGATTAGTGACCCTTCTTTTCGTCGATATTACATACAGAAAACACACTTGTTCAAGGTCGATTTAACGGATAAATAATAATTTTACAGACATATTATTTGGGGTATTATTATATTACATATTATTTGTACAGTACCTTTGAATGGCTCCTGCTAGTGAGGCCGCTTTATTAAATATATTATTATTATTATTATTATTATTATTATTATTGTTATAGATGATGTTGATTGATGTTTTACGGCTACTTTTGTACCCATGATAGGCTAAATGGGCCGAGCGACCTCCAAACGTTATGAAGCGAAATCAAAGATGAAACACCCTTCAGATATGCTCACCACGAGATTCGAACTCAGGTAGTAGTGATCTATGATCCAACGCGCTACCGGTCAGACCACGGAGGCGCTCATATTACGTTCAAAGACTGACTTTAGAGAGTTCATGAGAAAGTGTTCACTACGATATTGTGACTCACGATATTGTGACTCACGATATTGTGACTCACGTTTATTACAAACGGCTCCAGATACCGGACGGATTTCGCCGGATGGAAATAAACAATTCTGCAAAATGCCATCTTCTCGTTCGACGACAAAAGATATTTATTTTAGCCGAGAGAACCGTTCTCTTTTAGCCATCAACCATGAACAGGTATAAAATATTAAGATTATTTACGATCGATGCTTCGCAACGATCGATGTACGTAAACAATGAGGTAAACAGCTAATTTAATATGAGTGGTCTAGAAATGGTCCAATAGCAAATTAATGCGCGAAAAGATTAAGTTACGATTACAGATATAAACAATATTGATATTAGTTATAAACTGGTCATATCGTCGTAGAGCTTAGTACGAGCATCAAATATTAACCAGCTCCGAGTTATCAGATAACACGGGCCGGGGCTAAGTACGGAAGATGAGCTAGGATAAAGGATTGTCTCTAGGTATCACAGGGAGTACGTCCTTACCACGTGACAAGGTGACGAGATGGGTTGTTTTTGATAGATGCGCTAAGATGGAAGGATGCTTTTAGAGGAAGGGATTTGGAGCGGGGGGTGGGGGATGGAGTAGAGGGTACTTTATGACATAGATAGAATGATGCGTCAATTTAAATGACGATAACAGATCCAGGATCGTAATAGAGTCGTTCTCTATCCAGACGTGGGTGACTTTTTATTGATCGTCCGCACGCGCGCGTTTGTGTCTGTGGGTGGGTGGGAGGATGTTGCGCATGCGTTGATCGGTGAGTTGGGATATCTAGTATTCGTGGTGTAAAAGATTAAAACATTTTGGCTGGAATACAGTAATCCGTCTCGTTACTGTAAATCATTTACACGTTTTCAGAGCACTCACTCACTCACTCACTCACTCACTCACTCACTCACTCACTCACTCACTCACTCACTCACTCACTCACTCACTCACTCACTCACTCACTCACTCACTCACTCACTCACTCACTCACTCACTCACTCACTCACTCACTCGCTCACTCACTCACTCGCTCGCTCGCTCGCTCGCTCGCTCACTCACTCACTCACTCACCCACAAACTCACTCACAAACTCACTCACTCGCAATGCCTGATATGGGAGAGGTCAAACCACGGGAAGTTGATAAAATAACCACCGGAAGTTAACCTTTTGACCCACAGCGGTGTACAATGCGATAATAAAGTTGGTAAAACAAACGAAAAAAGACTACGCACTTCATCAATAAATGACTGTCATAGATTTATTTTTGAGGTATATCTTAAAGATAAGTTGAATAAAATCAGTTAAACTGTATTTATCTAATCTATTCGATGATAAATGAGCGATATTTGAGTGTAGTTTGGACGTAGTTTTGGTAGCTTCGCCTTCCACAAGGTCAGTAGAGATTTAACTAGGTCACTTTGTTAGTCTATTGAAGTCACGTAATACCAGAGGTTAGATGAGGGCCGATTATGAACTGGATCAGCAGTACCGAGAATAAATTACGCAAATCGTTATTTATCTAGTTCAGTAAACCAACCCATGTAACCGGGCGCCTCCCTAAAGCCCAGCTCGACGGTAAGAGTGGGAGATGTTTACACAACAAACGATTACGTCACGGTTGTTACAATGAACGTCAGCTGACGGTGGCGTGTTTATTTGTCATCTATATGCTCCGGTAAACATCTCTTGGTGGAATATGGATCATAATCCGATGGAAAAAAACAGATCGTAGAGGCTCACATTTATCATTGTTCATTGTTCCAGATGACGTGCACAATCGATTAGTATTATAGCGTTTTTAAGTAGACGGAAGTTAGCTAATAAGAGAGGGTATGACGCGAGATGGTACTTGTAATTTGGCAGCATTGTGACAGTATGACAAGTGATGGTACTCGTAATTTGACAACTTTGTGACAGTATGACAGATGATAGTACTCGTAGTTTGACAAGATTGAAACAGTATGACAAGTGATGGTACTCGTAGTTTGACAAGATTGTGACAGTATGACAGATGATAGTACTCGTAGTTTGACAAGATTATGACAGTATGACAAGTGATGGTACTCGTAGTTTGACAAGATTGTGATAGCATGACAAGTGATGGTACTCATCATTTGACATGTTTGAGACAGTATGGCAAGATATAGTACTCGTCATATGATGAGTTCGAGACTTC